>PVJN01018800.1:0-11564 GCA_004026805.1 Lasiurus borealis
CACTGATCGGCTGCCTCCTGCACGACCCACACTGGGGATCAAACCCACAACCTGGGCATGTGCCCTGACCAGGAATTGAACCACAACCTTCTGGTTCATGAGTTGATGATCAACCACTGAGCCACACCGGCCAGGCAGTGCTCTATTATATATATATATATATATATATATATATATATATATATATATATATACACACACACACACACACACACACACACACATATTTGAACAACTGGACAGTGGAACCGAATTCTCATCTTAGATCACTAGGCTGTTTAGTAAATTATAGGTGTGTAACAACACAATGCATCCCAGAAAATGTGAGTACTTATTCCCTCCAAATCTGTAGAATCAAACAGAGTGTGAGAGCACAATCCATTCACAGCCCAATCCTGTTTGACCACCTTCTGCCCCTTTCGCTCCTTAACTCCCATCACGTTTTCCATGGCCACCAGCTCTAGTTGAGCTTGAGAAGCCAGCATTTCCCCAGCACAGCATCTTGCACTGTATTCTATATATACTAGAGCCCCGATGCATGAAGATTTGTGCGAGAATGGGCTTTCCTTCCCCTGGCTGCTGCACACCTTCACTCTGGCCCAGAGCCACCTTTCCACCTTCCCACGCTGCCCAGAGGGTAGAAGTGACTGGTACATCCCTTCTCTCCCCCCACTGGCCGCTCAGTGCCTGTGTATGCAAACTAATCCACCATCTTTGTTGGGTTAATTTGCATACTCACACCTGATTGGCTTGTGGGTGTCATTAAGGTACGGTCAATTTGCATCTTTCTCTTTTATTTGTGTAGATGCAACAGTTAGACCCAATACCCTTAAATGATAGAGTCATCAAAACTATAAGTGAAACAAAAACGATGATTTTATCCTATGCAAAGCATGAACTGGGCACGCTCACCCAGGCCCTCAACATGGCCCTTGACAGTAGAATCAGACAGAAATATTTCAGAATTTCTTCTTAATTGTCTCTCTGGCAGCACTCAAGATGGAAGATTTTTTAAGTATGTTTCCAGTGTTCACGTTTTTTTGTTTGTTTGTTTGTTTGTTTTTAATGTCAGCAATTACTGTGTTATTTTGTATAAAATACTCATAGCCTTATAAAATCCCACTAATATGGCCCAATGTAGCAAATCAGATGTGCTAGGGAGAATCGTAATTTTCAGTAAAAAATTTTAACAAGGTCTGATTTTTTTTCTTTCTTTATTATTTTTTATTTTTTTAAAAACTAAGAATCTTATTCAAACCAAGAGAGCCACATGAGATGATTCTTTAGCAAGGTTTTATGGTTTTATTTTACACTTGTCACACAGAAGGTATTGAAAACTATCCTATTCTAAATATGTGAATCAATAAACCACAAATTGTCATTTTGGTAACCATATTTACTGACCAAAAAGAATTTTGGTGTCCATTTTCTAATGGGAAGTATTATCCATTCCACTTCTTTACCCTCTCCAAACGCACCTAGACCAAACATGTCAAACTCGTGTCCAGCAGGCTGCATGCCTAAACATGCTTGGTCTACACCGTCTTATTTCAGAATGAAACGCTGGCTCAAGGAAGGGAGGACCCACGTTCTGGCTAGTTTTGCTCAGTGGAAAGAGCATCATCAGCCCACCGACTGAAGGGTCCCAGGTTTAATTCCGGCCAAGAGCACATGCCTGGGTTGGGGGGGTCAATCCCCATTGAGGGTCATGTAAGAGACAGCTGACCCACCATTCTCATCATTGATGTTTCTCTCTCTACATCTCTATTCCTCTCTGAAATCAATGTGTGTGTGTGTGTGTGTGTGTGTGTGTATTAGAGGCCTCATGCATGAAATTTGTGCATGGGGGATGAGGGGAGGTATCCTTCAGTCCAGCCAGCTCCCTCTCAAATCTGGGACCCCAGGTAGGATCGGGCCTAAATGGGCAGTTGGAAATCCCTCTCACAATCCAGGATTGCTGGCTCCCAACTGCTTACCTGCCTGCCTTTTTGATTGCCCCTAACCGCTTCTGCCTGCCAGACTGATTACTTTCTAACCACTCCCTTGCCAGGCTGATTAATGCCTAACTGCTCTCCTGCCAGCCTGTTTGCCTCTAACTGCCCTACACTGTGGGCCTGGTCACCCCTAACTGCCCTCCTCTGCAGGCCTGGGTCCCCACCCCCAACTACCCTTCCCTGCAGGCCCGGTCACCCCCAAACTGCCCTTTTCTGCTGGCCTGATCACCTACAACTACCCTCCCTTGCAGGTCTGGTCCCTGCCAACTGCTCTCCCCGGCTGGCCATCTTGTGTCCACATGGGGGCAGGATCTTTTGACCACATGGGGGCAGTCATCTTGTGTGTTGCAGTGATGGTCAATCTGCACATTACTCTTTTATTAGATAGGACAGAGGCCTGCTGCACAGGTGGGGGCCAGCTGGTTTTCCCTGAAGGGTGTCCTGGATCAGGGTAGGTTTTCCCTTGGGGTGTGGGGTGGCCTGGGTGAGGGGCCTGTGGTGGTTTGCAGGCCAGCCACACCCTTCAAGCGACCCAAGTGGAGGCCCTGGTATCTGGGATTTATTTATCTTCTACAATTGAAACTTTGTAGCTTGGAGCGGAGCCAAGCTTTCTGCTGGCACAGCCATTGAAACTTTGTTGCCTTAAGTGGAGGCCTGCCAGCCAAGGTGTGCAGAAAGCTTGGCTTCCTCCATTACCAGGAGCAACCCAAGCCTTCCTCCTGCTCTCTCTGTGGCCGGAGCCAACTGGTTGGGTTAATTTGCATACTCGCTCCTGATTGGCTTGTGGGTGTGGCTTGTGGGCATAGTAGAGGTACAGTCAATTTGCATGTTTCTCTTTTATTAGATATGTGTGTGTGTCCTATTAAAAAGGACCCAAAACAATGAGTGCCTCACACCATACAGGGGCCTTTCCCTGGATGCAGAGGACACAACCCATGGTGCTTTTCTCTCCCAAGAGTGGGGGCTACCATATAGCACCCCGACAACAGTGCCCTTCTCTGTTGGAAGATGCTCTGGGGCCACGGAGCAAAGCTAAATGCAAAACATGACTAGAAGCCTGGAGAGTGGTCTTCACACAGCATGTTGGCCCAGGACAGCGATCATACTGCTCACTCGCCCCTGCACCTGAAACTCCACACGTGCCAAACCTGAGCAAAGGTCTCCAGGCTGCAGGGGACTGAGGATCAACAGAGGAAAACCCCTTCCTTCCTCCCACCTCTGCTGTTTCAGGGGGTCTGGTGCCCAGGAGAACTGACTCCACGTGCGTGGCATTTCCTGGGCCCTTTGACCTCCCTGTCTCTGCTACCGTCCACGCTTGGAGACCGGCCACGGACCTTCCCCAACCTCCCACTGCTGGGATATCACGTGAGCAGGAGCAGCCGACCCCGGCCCGCAGGGCTCCCGCTGCAGGAAGAACTGGAAGAAATGCGGAAAGGAAGGAGCTGGCAGAGCGATCAGCAGAAAGACATCATTACACAAGGCATGGAGGGCTGGTGTTTATTTGCATCGGGTAAAGTCAGCAATGGCTAAGGAGCCAACCAGAAGCAGGAGCCGCTGCGAGGAGGAATATTCTAGCACATTTCACAAAGGAGAGGAAGCGAGTATTTTTGTCACTGTGGGTGATGCCTCCAATAGCATCCCTTTCCTGCAGACTGCCGCGTCACCTAAATCAGCCTTATCCACCTCAGCTCAACTGTAAATTAAAGACAAGAGGGAACGGGCAGAAGCCTGCCGGAGCGGCCCCCCTGCCTAGACATGACTGCCCCCCTTTTTCTCTCTCTTCTTGTCCCTTCTTCACAGCCTCTTACCCCCTTTGTCAGTGCGACTGACTTAAAATACATTCCAAGTCCCATCACTATCTACATTGAAATGAAGAAAACACACACACACAAACACACAGAAAATAAAAACCCTTATCAATCCTCTTTCCACCCTCCTTTCCTGACAAATCCAAACTATTCCTCAGGGGAAGCTCAGAAATGAAGAATGAAGTTTTAGCCGGAGTGATTTGGGAGGGAGAAGGGAGGGGAGAGATTTTATCAGGAACCCCGCTTGACAGCAATCACGCTTTATCAGGATGGGCACTTGGCAAAGATAAGACCTTACCACCACCGGCAAGATAGATGTTTGGGTAAAATATTGCGCTGATACCTATTACACAAAACCTACCGTCTCTACTTTTGACAGATGGTTATTTTCTTCCAAGTCCCACTCGTGGGAGGATGGCAATTTTTTATAAGGTCCTTCCAACAGAATCAGGAAAGCAAGAAGAAGAATAACATGAAGGAACCTTTAACAGTTGGAGTACATTGAGGCAAAGCTGGGGTTTTTCCAGGCGACCTAAGAAGGTATAGGGCCGAAACCGGTTTGGCTCAGTGGATAGTGCATCGGCCTGTGGACTGAAAGGTCCCAGGTTTGATTCCGGTTAAGGGCATGTACCTTGGTTGCAGGCACATCCCCAGTAAGGGGCGTGCAGGAGGCGGCTGATCGATGTCTCTCTCTCATCGATGTTTCTAACTTTCTATCTCTCTCCCTTCCTCTCTGTGAAAAATCAATAAAATATATTTAAATTAAAAAAAAAAGAAGGTGTAGGGAGCACAGACACCCACAGAGGACTTGAGAGATGCCTAGACAGCGGGGGTCCCAGGACCAGATCCCAATTCTGGCCCCGAAGAGAAGAGCCGCTGGCAGGACGAAGGCCCATCTAAGACCTTATTCCTGGGACTGGCCTCAGAGGCGGGGTCGGGAGGAGGGTGATGAAGCCGCTCTGTCCAGAGGAGCCCCGGTCCCAGCCTTGCTGGACTTCCCGGAACGGCTGTGAAAATCTCCCGGCCCTTCCCAAACCCACCTTCTGGCCCTGCAGAGCAGCCCACCAACCCACGGAGCCTCACCCACCAGCATTTCCTTACAGGGGGCATTTCCTGCACTCAGTTCCGGGGTGGCAGGGCTGGCAGGTGGAATAAGGGTTCCGTGTCTGTATTGTGTCCTTTGCAGACTTCGTCACTGCTGACTTGCCTTTGACTCAGGACTATGGCTTCTAGGAGTCCTGCTCTATTCCGCTCGGGCTGAGCGCCCCTCCATTCCCCTGGCTGCCCCCGGGGCCCCTGCAACCTCCGACCACGTGGATTTGGGAGCGGTAGCAGCTGATGGCGCACCCAGTTTCCCTCTGTGCCCATCATCGCTCCACACCTGCTCATGGCAGACACCCTATGGGGGAAGGCAGGGGCCGAGGGGAAACCCTCCCCTTTGCTTCATGTTATAGTAATAAGAATAGATAGAAATAAGAATGTATTAGAAGCAAAAATATTGAAATAAGAATTAAGTAAACATTAAGTGTGAAACCAAAAAACATAGATAAACATACCCCGAGTGGCGTGCATGTACCCCCAGGTAACGGAGCCCCTGGGACCCGCTGATCAGACACACCGAAGACGCCCGGCCAAGGATAGAAGAGGAGACGACCTGAGAGAACATCAGAGATGCTTGCTCTGCTCCTCCACAGATGGTCGCTCTCTGTCCCCCGTCTGCTCCCGCCTAAGCTCTGCGGCGGACCCAAGTCTGAACCCCGAGCCGGTAAACGAGGCCTCGAACGACCATGCTGAGCCGCAGCTGCATCTGGTGGCCGTCCCCAGTGGGTGTCTGTTGGCGTGGGTCTCCGGGTGGCCTACCGAGGTCTGGAGCCCACCAGGACGCTGGTAAGTAAACCGCGTGTGACTCGTGCATTCTGTTCGCCTTCTGTTGTTCATTGATGATGGGTCGCCGTACGGTCTGTCCGGTTTAGGCACGCTGGGTCACCTGTGCTCACATCCTGCGATAATCGGGACACTTCCCCAGTGTCCCACAGTGTCAAGAACACGGGGCACTCCTCGGTGCCCGCCGCACCGTGGAAAGAGAGGACGACTCGGGGGTCACGTGCTGTGTCCCCACATCCGAAGGAGAGCCCTGGACTCCCACCTCCAAACCCTTCGGCTCCCTCTGAGGAGAGGACCAGTGGGGTCACTATCGTGCCCGCTGCGCAAAACCATAGGGCTCACTTCTTTATATGGAACAGACCTTTTACATTCTATTTCATGGACTTCGGAGAGGCAAGGAGAAGAAGAGAGAGAAACAACAATGATGAGAGAGAATCACTGATCAGCTCCCCGCTTCACGGCCCCCACTGGGGATCAAGCCCGCAACTCAGGCATGTGCCCTGACCGGGAATCAAACTGGTTCGCAGGGCGATGCTCAACCACTGAGCCACACTGGCCGGGCTGGAGGTATGATCTTAAGATGCGCTTCTAGCCACCCAGTTTGTAGCCTGAAGCTGGTATCGCTGGCTCCCCTGCACACAGGTGGATCTGCCCAGCCTTCTGTAGCCTGCAGCCCAGAAGGAAGGGAGGGCGGGGGAAAGGAGCACCCAGGATACTGTCAGGGGTTCAGGAGGACTCAGGTGCTGGAGGGCCGCCCCTGAGAAGTGGAGACGGGAAAGTGGGGGAATCAGAGACCCCCGTCTGCCATTTCGCCCAGCACACAGAGGAGGTTCAGAGGCTGCGGTGTGTACGGAGGCCTAGAAGTGGTTAACTCAGTTTCTCCAGGGATGCAGGATGAGTCCCTTCAGCTGCGCATCCATAGAACCTCCAGCTGGTAATTATTAAGGGAAACTCGGGCTGCATTTGCATATGTAAAGCGCACTTCCCATGTCAGTCAGCCACCATGGGAGGGAGGAGGCACTTCCGGATGGAGCCCATGGGCCACTCCTAGTGGTGAGGCCTGCACATCCCCACCCCAATCAAGCCAGACATTCAGCCTAAAGATACCCACACCCCAAAACACGACCTGGGTCAAAATCCAGAGCTCAGAGAGGAGACTGTCCTCCCTAGAGCTGAGAGGGACCTGTTCCACCCAGCCACCTGTCCCCAAGGAATGTGATTCCCGGGGGGACCCACCCAGGCATGCGCACACACTGCGGGGTTTTTACTGGATGATGGCACTGCTGTTGGTTTCCGGGAATAAAAGGCTTCTGTGCTCCTCCCTCACTGGGACATGTTTTGACCTGTGCCCCTGTCCACGAAGATGCTCCAAGCCCGGAAGAAGCTAGAGGACTTCTCTGCCTTAACATGTCTCTTGGCTTGGGAGGGAGGAAGGAGCTCCTCAGGGTGTCTCTCCTTTCACAGGTGAGGATGGCACACAGGAAGTCACCCCTCCCAGGAGTTCAGTGAGGGTGCCGTCCCCAGCAAGGCTGAAAGCCAGGGCCTTCAAAATAACTGGTGTTGCCTGTAGACTCTGCAACCCGACCGTAATGAAGAAGCTGCCAGGGCTGCCTACACGCATAGGCTGCCTAAAATCATACCCGCACCTCAGCCAGTTTTGCTTAGTGGGTAGAGCATCGGCCTGGGAACTGAAGGGTCCCAGGTTCAATTCCCGTCAAGGGTACATGCCTGGGTTGCGGGCTTGATTCCCCAGTAGGAGCATGCAGGAGGCAGCAATCAATGATTCCCTCTCATCATTGATATTTCTATCTTTCTCTCCCTCACCCTTCCTCTCTGAAATTAATAAAAAATATATTTTAAAAAATAAACAAAATCATACCCGGGACATTCTACAGACAGAAGCAGACAACAGGCTGAAAAACCATATAAAATGTTAATTCTGGGTCTCTTCGCTCTTGCTGACGCCCATGGTCCTTTCGGGGCCTCAGTGTCCACATCTGTAAAATGGGCGAAGCCGGGCTCCTCTCTCACAGCACCAGCAGGGTTGTTGTGGATACTAGGGAGATTTTACTTTTATTTACAACCGATAAATATGCATTCGCTTGACAATCAGCTAAAGCCTCTTCTCTAAGGACATGCCCTCTGTGAAAACCTACAGCACCTTTCTTGCTTAAACCACAAAGAAACTGCCAAACACTTTCAGCTTCGGTATCTTTCAAATGCAGGAAAAACTTAAAAAGACATTTGTGAAGTAATCAGAACACAGAAGCCCCTCCATATTTTTATCTTTTACCTATTTTTTAAAATATATTTTATTAATTTTTTTACAGAGAAGAAGGGAGAGTGATAGAAAGTCAGAAACATCAATGAGAGAGAGACATTGATCAGCCTTCTCCTGCACCCCCCACAGTGGAGATGTGCCCGCAAGCAAGGTACATGCCCCCGACCGGAATCAAACCTGGGACCTTTCAGTCCGCAGGCCGATGCTCTATCCACTGAGTCAAACCGGTCTCGGCTATCTTTTACCTATTTTTTATGCTGTCTTGCTCACGATGAACTTGGTAGCTGTTTATATGGCAAAAGGTCTTTTTAGGTCATTGTTCCAAAATATCAAACAGTCTTTTTTTTTTTTTTATAGAAATGCTTCTTCCTGTATTCACATTTCACTGCTTTATGTAATAATTAGATCATTTAATTAGATGATGAAGGTCTACCCTAACAGGCCTGGTAAAATACTAAAGTGACGTTTGCTTAGCACACAATTCAAAGGTGTGGGCTGGACAAGGCCAAACTGGTCTGGAAGGCAGGCTGGGACCCAGGAGAGGCTGTGTGCAGGGGGATGGACATGCATTTCCGAAGAGGGAAGGGAGGGGGGCGTAGTTAGTGGATGTGCTCGCTCTCCCGTGGAGCCGAGTTAAGGATCTTCCACTGAGCCCTCACCTCGTGCTGCTACTGCCGGGAAAATCAGCGAGACCACTCGCAGGAGGCAGCCAGCTTCCCACGCGAGATAAGGACCTGCCCCAAGTCCTCATTATTTATCTATTACATGGGGCCAGCCGTTTTTTCTGTAAGCCATGGATGCTGGCTCATGGAAAGAACACTCCTTTACATGGCTAGCCACTAGACGATCCATGTGGAGCATCTGTGGGTGGGCTACCATCGATCGTTTTTTGCTTTTGAAGTTTTTAGTGAGTTCAGAGAGGGAGGCAGAAGGAGAGAGAGAAAAGCATCAATGATGAGAGAGAATCTTGATCAGCTGCCTTCTGCACGCCCCCTACCGGGGATCAAGCCGGAAACTTGGGCATGTGCCCTGACCTGAAATCCACTTCCTGGTTCATCGGTTGACACTCAAGCACCCAGCCACGCAGACTGGGCTACCATTAACCTTTCCTGTGAGTTGCTGAAAGTAAAGAGATGTCACTGCGCCCCCCAACCCGCCACACGAGGCAGGTGAGGTCCAGGGCCCCGCAGGCACCTGCCTGCTGTCTCCAGGAACAGAGAGAGCAGGGCCAGGAGGACAGAATTCCTTCTCAAGAGTTCGCAGTCCCTGACCCTGGCGCTAGGGCTGATTTTGCTGCTCATCACGTGTCTAACTCAGCTGTGTCATACTCAGTGGTGTGTGAGGGTGCGCGGACACAAATCTTCGCATGAAATAAAGCACGGTCACCAGAGAGGCGCTTCGTGGATCGACGCAGGCCCCTCTGCTGACCTTGTCCTTCCACAGGCGACACAGTACAGACCTCCAGTCCCCAAGCCTCAGGCTGTGCCTCTGAGGCCTGCCAGGCCCTCACAGCTGCAGAGGGGAGGCGGGCGAGTCTCCTCTTGCAGCAACTGAGCCACCACAGAGGAGGCAGCGGGAGGGGTGCCAGCCATGACGACCTTGGGCAAGTCATTTCACACGACCGAGCCTCCGTCAACCGGGAACACAGTTCTATGTGTCTCACGGGGCTGCTGCGAAATGAACATCTTTCAACATCTCTGGGGAAGGCCGAGGGAAGACAGGGAACCTTCTAGGCACGGAACACGATGTTCTTCGTAAGGGAAAGGAACTCAGGGCTTCCTTGGGGTGAGTGTGACTGCTGTTACCAGCAAACGTTCATGCCCCACGCTCTCTAATTTAAAAACTGACATCGAGCCTGGCCGGTGTGGCTCAGTGGTTGAGCGTCCATCTAGGAGCCAGGAAGTCACATTTTCGATTCCTGGTCAGGACACATGCCTGGGTTTCGGACTCGATCCCCTGTAGGGAGTGTGCTGGAGGCAACTGATCATTTATTCTTTCCTCGTCATTGGTGTTTCTATCTCTCTCACCCTTCTCTCTTCCTGAAATCAATAAACAATATTTTTAAAAACCACAGACATCTGTGGCACAGTATGGCCTTCTCTTAATAGGATGCAGCTCAGGCAAAACTGAAGAAAAATAATGTCCACAAAGTGGTGAGAAGCCACTTGGAGGTATTTCACCCGGCGGAGGCAAGGCCCACCCTGCCTCTGGATATTATCACGTCAGAAGGCTCCTGGATGTGACATCAGTTCCGGGAGCAGACACTGCGGACAGACAGGTCCCCTGTGCAGGCACCTGGACACCCACCCTCTGCTGGCCGAGGCCTGGAGGGCCCTTCCCCATCTGTTCTCGCATGAAACCCACGTCCTACACCCTCTGATCAATGCCCCCCAGGTCCCTAAGCTCCCATCACCCCGAGATTGAATGACTGCAGCACAACTGTATCTTCCGTGCGTGCGCAGGGAGTCGGAGCCAGCAGGCAGCGTCATCTATCCCTCTCCGAGGGGAAGAACACACACCCGGGAAGCAAGTGAAACCTACAATGCCGGATCCAAAGGAACGTGTATCGGGGTCCAAGTCTCGCCACATGAATAAATGCAGAAGGACCACAGTGACCTGCGCTGTGATTTGTATTATCACGCACAAGGCCCTGCGCTCCGACCCGGGAGGTCGGCAGCCCGCCGCCCGGGAGCACACGAGGTCACGGAGAACAAGAGACAAGGCAGGTCCCCAAGGTCAGGCTTTTACAGAAGACATCTGCCTACAAATGACAAGAGCCCTGCTCCGTCAACCTGCTTGTTTGGAACCGGGTTCTGATTTCCTCCCGTCTACAAGCTCAGGCCGGCAAGCTGCCAGTGAGTCAGGAATTCGCTCATTCCCGCCATTCCCACCTTTACGAAGCATCTGCAACAGGGCAGTCCCTTTCCACGAAGCAGCCGACAGCCCTGTCGAGAGACAGGTGAGTAAAGATGAAATTGCAGTGCAAAGGAGTGAAGTAAGAGGGTTAGAATAGCACCTCCTAAACCCAGCCTGGAAGGTTCAGAAAAAACTCCCAAGAGTCATCACATCCTCGCCGAGAGCTGGAGCATGAGCAGCTAGAAGCAGAACTGAGAGGAGAAATGTTCACGCAGAAGAAACAGCATAGGCAAAGGCTCAGAACCCCTAACTGTGTGCCAAGGTGCCCCCGGGTACCCTCGTAAACCCCTGGGCACCACCAGATATTTTCCAGTTCTCACAGAAGTGCAGTGATTCTCAGCATCTGCCAGACACTGCCGGACCTGCCTGCTCAAGGCAGCCCACAGTTTCGTCACCAGACAGTGCTACAGGCCATCTACACTAACAAAAGAGAAACATGCAAATTGACCGTACTTCTGCTATGCCCACAAGCCATGCCCACCAGCCAATCAGGAGCAAGTATGCAAATTAACACAACCCAGATGGCAGTAGCCAACTGAGCTAGAAGGAGCAGGAGGCTTGTGTTGCCCCGGTGATGGAGGAAGCCAAGCTTCCCACCTGTCCAGGCCTCCGCTCAAGGAGTGGCTGGGAGCTTGGGTTGCCAGCAGCAACCCAGGTTTCCAGCTGGCCCTGGCCTCCACT
>PVJN01018800.1:11664-38473 GCA_004026805.1 Lasiurus borealis
GCCGTCAGTGGGTGTCAATTGGAGGTGATCAGGACAGCAGGAGGGAAGGTGAGGGCAAGCAGGCCATCAGGGGGGGCAGTTGGGGGTGATCAGGCTGGTGGTGGGGGGAGTTGGGGGTGAACAGGCTGGAAGGCAGAGTGGTTAGGGGCAATCAGGCAGACAGGTGAGCGGCTGGAGCCAGCAGTCCCCGATTGTGAGAGGGATGTCCGACTGCCAGTTTAGGCCTGATCCCTGTAAACCGGCAGTAGGACATCCTTCGAGGAGGTCCCCGATTGGAGAGGGTACAGGCTGGACTGAGTGAGCATGAATTCCGTGCACCGGGCTACTAGCGTGTGTGTGTGTGTGTGTGTGTGTGTGTGTATCCTTTTTTTTTTTTTTAAACTGGATTTTCAGAACTTGCTAAGCTAATAAAAAGCAATCACCACATGGAAATCAATGCGCCTCGGTGTCCAGTCTGATTCCAAGGTTTGAGAAGTTGTGCGGTGCCCAACAGGTAAACATATCCCATAAACCAGTGGTCGGCAAACTGCGGCTCCCAAGGCTCGGTTTGCCACTCTGTTGGCTCATGAGTTTGCTGACCCCTGACATAAACAAATCACTGTTCTTAAAGAGGGAAATGAGACTCCCTTTACTTTTCTCCACCCAGCTCCTACATTGTCAGGACATAAACACTGCCAGGACATTAATCACCGGAATAATTAGGTACAGTGGTACCTTGAGATACGAGTGCCCTAACATATGAAATTTTTGAGATATGAGCCATCGAGCGAGCGATTTTTGCTTTGAAATACGAGCAACATTTGAGATAGGAGTAATCGTGTGGTTCGGCCGGCTGCACACGACCCACCAGTTTACCGCTACTCGAGCATCTCATAGTTTCCCACGCCTCAAGGTTACGGAACGAATTAAACTCGTATCTTGAGGTACCACTGTATTTCATTTGGCCTGTGGGCCGGGTGAAAAACAATTTCTGAGACACCAAGGGCCCCAAGAAACGAGAGAATGGGGGCACGTGAGGTGGAGAGGCCAGAGGGCCTAGCGCTCACAGTGGACATGACATACGGTCACATGACTAAGCCACCTGGCCGAGGGCAAGGGGAGGCCCAAGCAGAGAGCTGCTGGGAAGACAGATGGGTGGGTCCCCGAGGGGCTCGTGAGCACGTGGGAGAACTCGCCTCCGTGCGAGGCCAGTGGCAGCCACACCAGAGCTGTCCATGTCCCCGCTGCACCCAGTGCATCTGCCCGGGGCTTCCCGGGACTCACAGAATGCCTGCCTGGCACAGCCTTGTGCGGCTGCCACATGCCAAGCCCATTGCCAGGAAAGCCTCTGCAGGAGGCTCACTGTCCCCCCACGTCCACTGAACCGGAGCGAACGCTCGATGCGAAACGGGAAATGCTTTGCAAACAAAAGTCACCGCTGTCTGGCATTTAGCCACGCAGTTCCTATTCTAAATAAACTCCGTTCACCCACAGGGACTTCACGTCCTGCCTCCTCGAACCCTCGCCGGGCCAGGCTGTTCACACGGCCCTCCCTCCTCCGATATTATTGCCAAAGCTCATGCTCCCGGATCCCTCTAATCCCCAGGCCGAGCCTGGGCACAAAGAGGACGCTCCCTGGGAAATCTGCTTCACTTCAAGAACGTCTCAGGGGCTCGGTACGCCGAAACCACCTTTCTGGTCATTTCTCTGGAGGGCCATTTGAGGTTTTCAAGGACGCTGACTTTTTACGAACGCTTGTCTGCAAGGGATACTTAACAATCAAATAAAGAATACTGAAGACGTAGCTCCTCGCACAGTTTATGGATGAGGAAGGATTGTTCTTTAAAACGTGATGCTGAAGAAGAATTTCTGACTGGGCTTTCAAAAGCTTTTATCAATCTGCACTGAGTGAGTGGAAAGCTTTTATCCATCTACGCTGAGTGGCCAGATTATGATGATCTCTGAACGCATAGTAATCTGGCCACTCAGTGTGTGTGTGTGTGTGTGTGTGTGTAGGCCTAATATATATATAAATATATATTAAAGGCCCGGTGCATGAATTCGTGCATGGGTGGGATCTGGCCAGCCTGGCCAGGGAGAGGAGACATGGGCAGTTGGCTGGTCTGCCTGCTGGTGGAACTCCTGCTCGAGGGGACAATTTGCATATTAGCCTTTTATGCTATAGGATATACGCTGAGTGGCCAGATTATTATGCGCTCAGAGATCATCATAATCTGGCCACTCGGGGTAAAGCTAAACTGGCTGCATCTCCAAGGTCTCTGGCAGCTCCCAAAGTTAGAGAGCGGTGGGGGGCTGGGTACTCGGAAACAGGCGTGCCCCTTCCAGGCTTTGAAGAGAAGGCAGAGAGCTGTTGGGAAGGCGGGCGTGGAGGGAGCACACAGCAGAGGCGCCGGGAGCCCACCTGACACAGATAGGACTGAAGCTGTCAGGGGACCAGGGACTTGGGCCATTCCCAAGATCTCTCCGGGAAACCCTTCTAGCTCTGAAAATTGCAGCCAGAACAGCCATCTTCTACTTACGAGCCTTCCTACCTCACTACTCAGGGGTCCAGGAAGAGGGAACTATGTCCCCTAGCAACCTGTCTGGCCTCTCACCCCAGCTGTCACTCACTCCTGCCCAGGGAAGAGGGGTGCATCTATCTGATTGGCCAGGACCTGTGCATGCTCAGCCTGGCCCAGCCCCTGTCCTTCCAGGGGGCGGTCTGCCTGGGGAGAGGCCAGCCACACTCCCCCGGGAGGGGCTAAGGAGTCTGCTCTGCTGCTGAGATGATCTCCTTTGGGGGAGGAAATACATCTGTCTACCTGGGGGAGGCACATCCTCTAAGTGGTTTTAAGGAAAAAGAAACAGCTTTCCCCCTCTCTGCCTGGCCCTGCGTCTCTGCCGGTTCTCACCTCAGCCGCAGAAGAGAGCGGTATTAGTTATCGATCCCTAAAACCTCAGCCCTCGCAAGACACCCGAGAATTAAGTGGGTTCGTGGGAAGGTGGACCGCAAATCCTCTGCATTTCACAGACACCTATGGCGCCCCTAGGATGTGCTGGGGACACCCGGTGAGAGAGGCAGAGAGAGTCTCTTTGGTGCTATTTGTAGTTCATCGGGAGGACGATCGACGCCTCCAATCAATCGCTTAGTTCTAGGCGTGATGAGGATGAAGTGCTGTGAGAGCTGCAATAAGATTCTCGGTCCCAGCAAACGGCCGCACAGTACGGGGGCCTGAAACCCAGGCGCCACTTCCCACCCCACCGGCTCTCCCTCATTCCCAGACGCACCGCCGCTACCCCCTCATCACCCTCATGCCCCCACCCCCGCCACTTCATTTCCCCATCAGCTCTTGTCAATCAGATTCTCTCCATCCCCACCTGCAAGTCCACATCCCAAACTCCCGTGCCCTGCCAGCTGATCCACGTGGATCCACTCTATTATAAAAATTATTTTTGCGTTAAAATACCGTATTTTCTGGTGTAGAAGATGACTTTTTTTTTTTTAACCCAGGAAGATCTCAAAAGTCAGGGGTCGCCGAAACTGGTTTGGCTCAGTGGATAGAGCATCGGCCTAGGTTCGATTCCAGTCAAGGGCATGTATCTTGGTTGCGGGCACATCCCCAGTAGGAGGCGAGCAGGAGGCAGCTGATCGATTTCTCTCTCTCATCGATCTTAATAACTCTCTATCCCTCTCCCTTCCTCTCTGTAAAAAAAAAAAAAAAAAAAAAACACACACACAATAAAATACAGTGGTACCTCGAGAAACGAGTGCTTTAACATACGAGATTTTTGAGATACGAGAAATTTTTGCTTTGAAATACGAGCAACAGTTGAGATAGGAGTAATCACTCAGATCGGCCGGCTGCACACGACCCACCAGTTTACCGCGACTCAAGCGTCTCATAGTTTCCCACGCCTCAAGGTTACGGAACGAATTAAACTCGTATCTCAAGGTACCACTGTATATTAAAAAAAAAAAAAGTTTAGGGTTGTCTTATACACCAGGTGTCATCTTATAGGGCAAGTATATCCCAAACTCTGTATTTTAACTGGAAAAGTTGGGGGTCGTCTTATCCGCCGGAAAATACGGTACACGTAACATAAAAAGTTACATGTTAGCCATGTTTCAATGTACAGCGGGGGAACATGAAGTGCATTCACGCACACCACTGCCAATGCTCCACTCATCCATCTCCAGAATTCTTTTCATCCTGCAAAACCGAAACTCTCTGCCACTCACCTCTGACTCCCCCATTCCCACCCACCCTTCATCCCCTGGACGCCACCCTCCGCGTTCTGTCCCTGTGACTTTATTCGAGGAACCGCGTGGAAGTGGAGTCAGACACACTGTCTTTTCCCGACTGGCTTACTTCACTTGGCATCACATCCTCGACTTGGATGGTTTTTATTCCCATGCCAAGCGTGTCTGCCAGCATCTAGTAAGGCAGCAAAGGATTTTGGTTGCTTGTATCATTTCACAAGTGAACACAAGAGTAGGACCCGACTGGGATGAGTTCAGAAAGGGCATGTCCCAAAAAAGTGAGAGTTCACCCAACAACTGAGGAGCCAGAAAGATGGCTCTGGGGAGAAGGGAAGAGGGAGGAGATCCGACACAGGAGAGGAAGGGAGCCTGAGGCGGGAAAGAGGTGGGAATACCGGGGAAACTGGAAAAGAAGTGAACAGCGAGCAGAGGCCAGAGGGGGCGGAGCGGCACTGGATCCAGGGGAAGGGCTGCTGGATCGGCAGGACCAGAAGGCCTTGGCCAATGGATGCTCTCGAATCCCTGGAAGTTGCAGTGTCAACGAGGCCTTATGTTTTTGTTTGTTTGTTTGTTTGTTTATATTTTATTGATTTTTTACAGAGAGGAAGAGAGAGGGATAGAAAGTCAGAAACATCGATGAGAGAGACATCGATCAGCTGCCTCCTGCACGCCCCCTACTGGAGATGTGCCTGCAACCAAGATACATGCCCTTGACCAGAATAGGACCTGGGACCTTTCAGTCCGCAGGCCAACGCTCTATCCACTGAGCCAAACCGGTCTTGGCAAGGGACCTTATGTTTGAGGGACTTGCCAGATTGTCTCTCATTATCCAAGACCACACCCCTCAACCAATAAGAATTCTACGCATGACAAATTTCTCATCTGCATTATCTCAAATCATCCTTGCCATGGCTCTCTGCGGCAGGCCTTCTCTCCCAGGGCGAGGATAGTCAACTGAAGCTAAGGCGAGGCAAGCACTGGGCCCAAGGTCATCGGCGCGTACGTGATGAGGACCGAGGCCTGGACGAAGATCCGCTGTCCATAGCCAGGCCGTGACCACCGAGCCACGGCTCCTGAGGAGCCTGGGGGTGTTCGGGTCTGTTTTTCCGCATGCTGATCTCGGTCCTCCTTCCGAAAGACAGCTCTGTGGTTTGCAGGCTGACAGACCCCAGCAGTAGAAGTTGTAGGGTGGTATTTTGGTAACAAAAAACATAGCTTTTGCATAAAACATCAGAAAGTGGTTCGGGCAGATCCGCTGCTCACTCCGCTTGCTGCGAGAATCGGGCCATCGCTCGGAGCTTCTCCCGAAGAGGCCAGATTGTGGGGACGGAACCGGGGAGGGGAGCCAGCCGGGCCCAGGTGGAGAGTCCCCGGGGAAATGTCACTGCCCACACGCAGCTCCTGGCATGGGGGAGAGCAGGCTCCGCCCCCCTGGCGGATGGTGGCAGACTCAGAGGCCCAGGAAAAGGGCCAGCCAGCTAAAACCGGTTTATAAGGCGGTGACGGAGAACCGGCGGTGGCACAATAGACACGAGGCCCATAGGGAAAAGCCAGAAGATGTGTTAAAAATCAATTAAAAAAAACAACAGCAAAACAACATGAATATTAGAAGGATGTTTTTTAGTGTTTTAATTTTTTTATGTATTTTTTTGATTTTTTTTTACAGAGAGGAAGGGAGAGGGATAGAGAGTTAGAAACATTGATGGGAGAGAGACATCGATCGGCTGCCTTTTGCACGCCCCCTACTGGGAATGTGCCCGCAACCAAGGTACATGCCCTTGACCTGAATCGAACCTGGGACCTTTCAGTCTGAAGACCGATGCTCTATCCACTGAGCCAAACCGGTTTCGGCAATGTTTTCATTTTTTAAAGAATCGTTTATTGATTTTTAGAGAGTAAAGGAGAGGGGGAGAAAGAGAAACATCGATCGGCTGCCTCTCGCATGACCACCACCTCTCAGGGTTCAAGTTGAAATCAGGGCATGTGCCCTGACCAGGAATCAAACCGGCAGCCTTTTGGTGCACAGGATGACACCCAACCAACTGAGCCACACCGGCCAGGGCTCGAAGAATATTTTATTCCCGTCAAGACGCTACGGTCCTGAAAGAGGGCTTGGGCATGGGTCCTGTGAAGGTCCAGTCACTACGCATGTTACGCTTCCTGGGCCACGGTTGACACGACTCACGTGTGCCGCTGTAGCTCAGACACAGCCACAGACAGCACCTACACGAAGCTGATCCCCAATATGCTTTGTTCACGGAAGCAGACGGGGAGCCAGAATTGAGCTGCAGGCTACAAGTTGCCAACCCCTGTCCCTGAAGCTCAAGAACAAGTCTTCCCGAGGCCCTCAAGGTCATGGTAAAGTGCTTGGACATCACACAGGAAGGGCATTAAACTGTTTCCTAAATTTGGGTTTCTTGTTTTTTTGTTTTGTTTTGTTTTCATTTTCATAATAATCTAACTCTGCGAAGCAAACATCATCTACCCCCATTTGACAAAAGGAGGAGCTGAGGCTGAGACCCTGAACATCTGCAAGGTGACTACCCAGCTTGCACACCCCGGAGCCAGGAGGAGAACCCGTGTGTGCTGGCTTCCGGTGCTCAGGGGCTCCTCGCGCTGACGTGGGGTGCACCGCTTCGGGAAGGACAAAGGATCCCTTTGGGAAAAGGGCAGGGGAAGATCAGGAAATGGTCCTCAAGAGGCCACAGCTCCACATGGCATTCAGTCTGCAATCTCCGCGCGGGAGGCGGGTGGCAACACTCAAGTTGGCCCAACTGGGAAAAGACAGCGTGCCGTTAACACGGGGCAGGTGCAGAGGAGCACAGGACTCTGAGAGTGGAAGGAGCAGGGAACCATCGAAATCAAGGCAGCAATCTCTCCATATCTACCTCCCTCTCCCTCTTCCTCCCTCCTCTCCCTCTCCTTTCCTCTCACCCATCTCCCTGTCCCTCTCTCCCCTCCATCTCCCTCTCCTTCTTCTTCCCTCCCCTCCATCTCCCTCTCCCTCCCTTCCCTCCATCTCACTCTCCCTCTTCCTTCCTCCCCTCCATCTCCCACTTCCTCTCTCTCCTCCCTCTCCCTCTCTCCCTTCCCTTCCTCTTCCTCTCCTTCCCTCCCCTCCATCTCCCACTTCCTCTCTCTCCTCCATCTTCCTCTTCCTCCCTCCTCTCCTTTTTCCTCCCTTAGCTCTATATCCCTCTCCCTCTTCTTTCCTTCCCTCCCTCTCCCACTTCCTTCCTCTACTCCGTCTCCCTCTTCTTCCCTTCCTTCCCTCTCCTTCCCTCCCCTCCCTCTCCCTCTCCTCCATTTCCCTCTCCTTCTTCTTCCTTCTCTCCATCTCCCTGTCCCTCTCTCCCCACCCTCTCCCTCTTCCTCCCTCCCCTCCATCTTCCATTTTCTCTCTCTCCTCCCTCTCCCTCCCTTCCCTCCATCTCGCTCTCCCTCTTCCTCCCTCCCCTCCATCTTCCATTTTCTCTCTCCCTCCCTCCTCTCCTCCTTCCTCTCCTTTTTCCTCCCTTAGCTCCATATCCCTCTCCCTCTCCCTCTTCTTCCCTTCCCTCCTCTCCCTTTCCCTCCCCTCCATCTCATTCTCCTCCTTCTTCCTTCCCTTTCCCTTCCCTCTCTCTCTTCCTTCTCTCCCCTCCATCTCTCTCTCTCCCTCCCTTCCCTCCATCTCCCACTCCCTCTTCCTCCAGCTTAGCCTGAGAGTCTCTGCAAATTGTGGGGATGGAGCAGGGAGCACAAGGATGAGCTGGGTGTGGCCACGGTGCAGCCTAAGCCACTGAGCCTCGCTGGGTCAAGGACAGGCAGGTCTGTGGTGCCACAGGGTTAGGAATGCCGGAGCCCCAGGAAAAGCCAGTTCTTTCAGAGACACATGCCAACATGTCTAACATAAGAAAAAAGAGAAACTGGAGGGAACTGGAGGAGCACAGAGCCCCCGAGGACTAAAAGGAGGGGAGGAGCTTCCTCAGGCCAGGGAGAAGCTGGCGGAGGGGGAGAAGCTGGCGGACGTGGGGAAAGACCAGAGGAGAGCGACAGAACTAATCTTACAGAGGAAGGCTCCAATATGTGAAGCTATAAAAATGCCACTGTAAGAAGGCCGTCCTTCTTCTGGGGGCGGGATGCTGCGGACCGGGTGTGGCAGCCGCTCTGCATCCCCATCCCGGGCGGAGGGAGAGGGAAGGGCACCGGGGCTGGGCCTCCTGGTCGACGTAAGGAGCTGCCAGCGAATTCTCACTGGGGATGCCAATGGAGATGACCAACTCTCAGAGCCAACTCAGAGAAAAACTCAGTGTGAAAGATCCCTCGCACGTGGACACAGGACATCCAGGGGAGGAGAAACCCCCCGCATTGCAAAGCCTTCTCCGCTTTCTGTGTGATTTCAGCGCCAGGATGCCAGGCTGGGGACGCACTTTACGTCCCCGGCTCCGTCTGTCCGAAGGGCCCTTAAGAAATGAGAAGGTAAATCTCTGCTCAGGTTCCATTTTTAGCACCAGGCCTGGCTTGTTCTCCGCCTGCTCCTCCGAGCTGACCCAGATCGCTCAGCGCTGCTTAAGGACACGCTCAGAGCTGAGGGGAGCGCGGTTATTCAATGACACCCCCACAAACCCGAGCGGAGCGGGGCGCTCAACAGAACCCTCCTAATCGCCAAGAGGAGGAGACGCCTCGAGACAGCTCTGCCCAGTGACGGGCCGAGACTCCGTGAGGGGAATAGAGGCGACATCCCATCAAAGCCCCTTCCTGCTTGTTCGCTAATGAAAGAGGTGACCCCTGGGGGACAGAGCCAGGGCTGTGAAGAGCAGAATTATCCGCGAGCTTCGTAAAGACAGGATCTGCTAGGGGCTTAATCACAAGGAGCAACAACAGCCTGTAATTATTAGAATCAAGAGTCTAGGTCAATCGTTGGCAAACTCATTAGTCAACAAAGCGGCAAACAGCGGCTCACGAGCCGCATGTGGCTCGTGAGCCGCAGTCTGCCGACCACTGTGCTAGGCCTTCACCCACAAACTCCATCCCATTCACCACGTGTAGGTCCACATCTGGAACTTGGCCACCTGCAGAGCCCTCCAGATGGCTCTGCCACATACTCAGCCTCGAGAGCCACTGGTTTAGGCATCAAAAGTCAAACAAGGTCCCAGAGGCACTCCGGGGAAGGGGACAAAGCAAAGGAGTGAAGAATCTCCATGCCCAGGAAGCTGGGTTTGGAGTGACTTCTCTAGCCGTGGAAAAGGAGGTCTTACACAGCCACAGAGTTCCAGAGTCAAGGAGTATCACAGCCATGGAGCCACCGAGTCGCACAGCCACCAAGTCACACATCCACAGCCACGGAGTCCCACAGCCACGGTCCCACAGACACGGAATCTCACTACCACAGAGCCACTGAGCCACACAGCCATGAAGCCACACAGGCACAGAGTCCCACAACCACGGAGTACCACAGCCACGGAGTTGTACAGCCATGGAGTCTCACACCGTGGAATCATTTGCCATGGAGTCCAATAGCCAGGGAGCCACATGCCCAGGAAGCGGCTCAGCAGAGGGCTGAATGCAGAGCCCGCTGGAGACGTGGGAGGCGGAGGCTCACTTATGAGGTGCGCCATGCAGCCAGTTTCAAAAACTGGGGTCTCACGGGGTCTCTGCACACTAACAGAGTGTGAAGCTCCAGAGCAGACAGCTAAGGGCAACGGCCCCTCCCAGGGGAAACGCATCCAGGTGAGGCCCGAGAGACAGGTGTGGTCACCACAAAATCAGCCAATGGTGACCGCCTGGACCTCGCCAACTCCAGAACCCGGAGGGAGGCCAGAGGTGATCGCTGATTAACCGACACGTATCGATCCGTCCACCTTGAGGCTCGGGGAGGGACGAGGAAAATCTGCACAAGCTGCTTCGGCTGGTGCCTCCAGAGAGAACCCTCCCTCTCGGAGGCCTCGCTGACACATTACCCAGAAGGCACGCCATTTCTTCAACTCTGATGGCTCCTCAGAATACCCCCTTGTCAGCTGCTTTCCAAAGCGCTGAAAAGATGATGTTGTTAGAAATGTCATCTGCCTGTTAGGCGGCAGCGAAATCAAAGTGCTCTTTGTGCTAAATGTGACTCTCACCGCGCTGGGAACCAGAGCATAAATGTTACCGAGACCCCCGCCCCCTCTCTCTCTTCCCCCCCAACCCCATCCTCAGCTGGAGGAGACTGCAGAGACAGATTCAGATTTCTTTCATCTCGCCACTCGTTCTTGGCCTGTTCATTTACAAATATCACCGTGTTTTTAATTGCGCCCCATGTAATGTACTATACCTGCCAGTTCCCACACACTTCCTTATTTATTTTGCTGGAAAAGCACTTAAAGAGCAGGTTGCATAATCCGTCCTTGTACATCTTTGAGGGAGATTTATATCTGGAAGTGTCACGGGGCTGGGCCAGGCCGGCTCTGAATATTCCATGTGGAGAAGCTGTCCGCCCCTAAACACGGGCGGAGGACACGGGGAGGGGGTCGTTCGTTACCTGGGTGAGGAGCTGTGGAAAGCGGAGCTGAAGAGTCAGTTCATCCCTGTGGTTGGGAGGAGCCAGGGGGGCAGGGCCGGTCTGGCCCGGGGTCACCCCCCAGGTGTGCTGTGGATCCTAGGCCATGGCTTACCCCTTCTATGCCTCATCTCCCTCCTCTGTGAAACAGGGACAACAAGACCTGCCCTGGCTGGTTTCTCCCAGTGGGTGGAGCGGCGGCCCATGGATCCAAGGGTCTTGGGTTCAATTCCTGGTCAAGTGCACATACCTCTGTTGCAGGTTCCCCAGCCCAGGAGGGGGGCATGTGGGAGGCAACCAATTGATGTGTCTCTCTCACATTGATGTATCTCTCTCTGTCTCCACCCACTTCTGCTAAAAATCAATGGAACAAATGGGCTGTGATCTGGCCCAGGCCTCTCTCCCCTCCCCAACTGCACCCCACCCTTCATCAGAGCACCCCACGGGCTCCCTGACACCCAGGCCTCCTCTCAGCACCCATGCTTCCGACTCCCACAGGCAGAGCCCGCTCTTCTCTGGCTGGTAGGGCCGCTCCCCACGCAGGCTTCCATTCCGCCACCATCTCTAACGACACCCTCCCTGCCACATCTGTGTGCGCAGGGACAGGAGGCTGTTTCAGACCGGAGCCCTCGCCCGTGGGATGGGCCGGATCCCAGCCTCTGCGGCTCAGGGTGGCCTACAGCTGAAGCTCGGTGACCCCATGCCTGCGAGCGGCCTGCCTGCTGTGTGCCAGGCCCGCCTGCTGTGTGCCAGGCACCGCTGTGCTCCCCACAGGGTTATCCAACCCCAAAGCACCGCTGAACGCCAGGGATCCGAGCTCACTGCGACTCAGGAGGCCAGCCCTGAGCCCCCAGGGACACGACGGCAGGAAGTGGAGCCCCAGCCACTATGGAAGTGACCCGACACTGACGGTGACAGAAATCATAAGACAGCAGGTACGACCTCCCGCGGAACAAGTGCGAGGCACTTTGCACTTTTAAAAAGAAATGTATTTTTACTGGTCTCAGAGAGGGAGGGAGAGAGAGAGAGAGAGAGATTGATTGATGGAGAGAGAGAGTCTGTGATTGGCTGCCTCCTGCACACCCACACTGGGGGTCAGGCTGGAAACCCAGGAGTGCCCTTGACCAGAATCAAACTGTGGCTTCTTGGTTCCTGGGCTGATGCCCAACCCAGCAGGCACGCTTTTCCCTTTTCCTTCACTGGCCCCTCTAGCACCATAAGATGTGCTTTGGGGAGAAGACACCTGAACTGAACTGCCTTCCGTGCTGCCTCTCTTCCCTGCAGGCTGAGGGCACAGGGAGGTGAGACCCCCACTCCCCCGCAGCCCTTGCTGAGCCGAAAGCCTGGGGCCTCAGCAGCAGACAAACAGAGGGTCTGCTGCAGGGAAAGCCAGGCAGAGGCTTGGGCATGGCAGGAGTGGTCCCAACCGCAGTGAGACCCTGCAGCCCAGGCTGCCTTGTGGGGCGCCAGCAGGCCATTCCGAGAGGCTGGCACAATCGCTTCACAGCGAGAAGCTCTTGTTAAAACACGAAACAAGGGTTAGTGACAAATGCGCTGGCCCTGCAGTGGGCAGCATCAGAGGTCGCCATGGGCGGCACACTCTTCCCGCTGACCTCTGCCTGGCTCCATCCCCACCCATTCAGCCTCCATTCCAATATGACATCTTCAGAGAGAGCCTCCCTCCCCGACCTAAAACTCCACCCCACCAGACCCTCTTTACCTTGCTTCTCATTTTGTTTATTGCCACTGACAGATTTTTTCCTTTTTTTCTCTTTCAAATCTTCACCCGAGAATATTTTTTCTATTGATTTCTTTTGTATGAGAGTGGAGGAGAGGGAGGAGAAGAGAGAAGGAAAGGGAGAAGGAGAGAGAGAGAGAAACATTGATGTGAGAGAGATACATCAATTGGTTGCCTCTTCCATGGTCCAGGGCTGGGTATTGAGCCTGCAAATCAGATAGATGCCCTTGACAGGTAATTGAACCCGTGACCCTTTGGTCCGAGGGCTGATACTCTAACCCATGGGCCAAACCGGCTGGAGTCAGAACTTGTTTTTTATCCATTGTTCTTCCTGGAAAGGAAGTGTTATAAGGACAAAGACTCTCTCTTACTCCTCATAAGGATGCACATAGAGGCCTAGAACTGAGAATAGTGAGTGACACATAGTAGGTGCAAAATAAATATTCCTAGGATGAATGTCTGAGGAGGTATCATATTCCACTCGAGGGAGTCACAATGAAGCGATGCCGGCCATGCCTCCCTCCCCCAGCAGCAGGTATTGGGGTCTGTTACATGTGTGCTGGGGGAAGTGTGACAGGATGGGAGAAGAGCGGGGGCACGTGAGGATTGTGGAGGAGGAGGAAGGAGTAGGCAGGAAGATGGTCTATTTGTCAGGCAGGCCCGAAGCCAACCTGGGCGCTGCCCACCTAAATAGTAAAAATACCCCAATACTAATTCTTGTCCTATTCTTCCTGGATGAAGGTACCTCCCTCAGCTTCTCTCTCGATGGCAAACAATAAAACACACCTGCAGAGTGGCTATATGCTTCTTCACCCCAAGATTCACCACAACCACATGGGGAATTACTATCTTTTTTAAAAAATATATTTTATTGATTTTCCACAGAGAGGAAGGGAGAGGGATAGAGAGTTAGAAACATCGATGAGAGAGTCATCGATCAGCTGCTTCCTGCACGCCCCCTACTGGGGATGCGACAGCAACCAAGATACATGCCCTTGACAGGAATCGAACCTGGGACCTTTCAGTCCGCAGACCAATGCTCTATCCACTGAGCCAAACCGGTTTCGGTACGAATTACTTTCTTTTATGTAATTTTTTAATTTATGGATTTGAGAGAGGGAGAGAGATATCGGTTCGTTGTTCCACTCATTTATTTGTTGTCCAATCATTCAAAGGGTTGATTCTTGCAGATACAAGGGGGACGGAACTCATAAACTGGCATGCTGGGACAACTCTCTGACCAACCGAGCCACCCAGCCAGGCCAGGAATGATTGTCTTTATGTTTGTGGGGAGGAAATCCATGCTCAGAAAGGTTAGGCAACTTCCCAAGGTAACACAGCTCATAAGTAACCAAGTCAGGATTCCTGGTAGCAAATTAAGTGTAGGGACTCCAGAGCCAGACTGTCTGGATGAAGTCCTAGCCCGGTCCCTCTTTACCCCGAGTTCCCTCTGCAAAGCAGCTGCGACAAGCGTGCCAGCCTCAAGACCACGCACCGACACTTCGATGAATGAGCCCTGCCTGGCGTGCTGAGAGCGGGACCTGGCACCCAGGAAGAGGCGCCCCCAGCTGTAAGCTCAGACTCCTGGAGTCCAGGTCCCTGGCGTGCTGCATGGCTTTGAACCCAGACCTCTGGCCCTCACAGCTGCGTGCCCTCAGCCTCCTTCCCAGCCTCCTCCTCTCCTTCCTCTCTGCGCCTGCTCTCCTCTGCAAGCTGACAGCAGCGGCCCTGCTGGTGAGCGAGCCTCCGTGCTGAGCAGCTGGGCGCCCGGGCCTTGCCTACATCCCTGTTCGTTGTTAAGGACATATTAACGGCCTCTGTCCACCTCCCTCATCTGTCAGCGCTCCCTCCAACCTCCTACCTCAGAGATTTCCCCCCACACGGGCCCAGGCTTTGCAAGGTTTTATGTCTTTCTGATCACATATCCAAATGTAAAAGCACTACATTAAACACCGAGCCCTGGTCGAGAGCTCTAAGCCAGTAAATTAAAAGTTATGGTTCCCACAGTAACCATCTCTCTTCCGACCACATCCGTGTTCAGAGCCGACTGTTACTGTACAGGCTGACAAATGTATTGCCTTGGCGTGTGTGCTCGTGTGTGTGTGTGTGTGTGTGTGTGTGTGCGTGCGTGTGCGTGTGTGTGCGTGTGTGTGTGTGTGTATGTGTGTGTGTCTAAGTTATGAGGAATGCAAAAAACCCATCTCTGAACTATCCAGACTTCGGGGAGATTAAATCTCAGCCCTGGTCCTGAGGCAGCGTGGTCCCGGGGGTGGGGGGGGTACAGCCTGTGACAGGGCCAAGCCTAGCCGGGTGGCTGGTACTCAGGCACAGGATGGGGGGGGGGGAGACAGGGAGGCATGTTGAGGGGGGCGGGCATGGAGGCGGAAAACAGACTCGAATCCCTGCCGGACTTTGGGTTTTGGTTTGGTGAGTATGAAGACAGATAAAAGCAAAGAGAGATGAGAGAAAGACAGAGGAGGAAAGAAAAAAATAGGCAGGAACAGAGGGCTGGGGAGAGAGACGCTGCGAGACAGAAAGGAAATAGGCGTGAAGAAGGGGGTACATCCTAGGGGGTCCCAAAAGAAGAGAAGACCACAGGCCCCCCTGCCCCAGCCTCGGGAACGCCCAGGTTGAGGGTACAGCCCCGGCAGCTGCACAAACCTTCCTGTGCTTGAGAGCAGAGGAAAGGTGCTCTGGCGATGGTTCGAAGAAACCTCCCCTCCCCCTCAACCCCAACCACGGTCCTGAGCCGTGGCCTTCCAGAGTCCGGGCTGAGCAGAGGTGAGGCAGCCGCCCTGCAGGGTGAATCCGATGGACATATGAGGGGGGGTGGGGGGAGAGGGTGCTGGCCAGGAGGACGGGTCTCACCCTTTTCTAAAAGATGGGAGGAAGGGCCAACCAGTGTGGCTCAGTGGTTGAGTGTCGACCTATGAACGGGGAGGAGATCACGGTTCAATTCCCGGTCAAGGCACATGGCTGGGTTGAATGCTCGATGCTCGATCCCCAGTGTGGGGCGTACAGGAGGCAGTCAATCAATGGTTCTCTCTCGTCATTGGTGTTTTTCTCTCTCTCTCCCTCTCCCTTCCTCTCTGAAATCAATAAAACATATATCTTTTTAAAAATATATTTTATTGATTTTTCACAGAGAGGAAGGGAGAGGGATAGAAAGTCAGAAACATCGATGAGAAAGAGACATCCATCAGCCGCCTTCTGCACACGCCACATTGGAGATGTGCCCGCAAGGAAGGTACATGCCCCTGACCGGAATCGAACCTGGGACCCTTCAACCCGAAGGCCGACGCTCTATCCACTGAGCCAAACCGGTCTCGGCAAACATCTATTTTAAAAGAAGAGGTGGAAGTAGGGGATTGGAAATAGATATGCTGTCACCCTCCCACGACAGGCCGCACACATGACACGATCACAGAGAGAATCCCATGGCTGAGTGGGGATGGAGTGGGGATGAAGTGGTGCCGGGGAGTCCTTTCTCACCGGTGGTAACTGAGGGCGCAGTGAGAAGGCTTATGAGCCCAAGATCGTGGTATGGATCTTCAGGGGCCCAGGAGGTCGGTCAGCAACGAGCCACAAACATGCCTTTCAGCTCACGTCCCACCGTCTCCATACAGACGTGGCCATGAACATGGGCCAAGCCCCACTCCTCCTCCTGATTTCCCAGCATGCCCGGCCCATCCCTGCTGATGACTAACAAGCATCTGCCAAGGCAAGACTTTCATCAACAACTAGCCTCCTCTTTCTCTTGGGGCCATCCCTTCAATGGGTCTGACACAGAGACATGGGGAGACCCCTACAGCACCAGGAGGAGCCAGGGGCTGGGAGGGATGTGTGTGGGGTGATCCTTACTCTTCTCTAAGCAGCTCCAAGAAAGGTGGCGGAGCAGGGGTCATGTAAGTCGCTTCCTCCCTTGGTACCCACGTTTTATCTTCTCCACACGCCCGGAGAGGCAAGCATCTCCTGTGTTAGTCCAACAATTCATCCCTAAAAGTAAAATGCTAGATGCCAAAATGCTAGCCCGGGAACCAATTTCTTGTGATTCTTTTAAACAGGAAAATTGATAATTGCATTATAATTAAAACTTAAAATGCACCGCATGTTAAGCCCCCTCCCTCCTCCCAGTTTCCGAAAAGGGAACAAAGACATCATCAGCATAAAACACCTGCACGGGAGCGACAAGGGCTCTTGTTAGGACGGAAACTGCTTACAGCGCCGCTTCCTGATCGGGAAACCAGACAAGCGGCTGCGGGCAAACAGCGGTGGCAGCAATGCCTGCCTTTCCAGGTGCCCGCGGCACCCAGGGCCGCGCCCGCCTTGTTGGGGCCTGTGGGATCCCCCACATCTCTAGTTCCGATTGTTGTTGTTAATCCTCACCTGAGGATGTTTTCCCCATTGCTTCTTTAGAAAGAGTGGAAGGGAGGGGGAGAGAGACAGACAGAGAGGGAGGGAGGGAAGGAGGAAGGGAGGAGAAAGGAGAGAGAAAGGCAAATATGAGAGAGACACAGAGATTGGTTGCCTCTCACATGCACCCGGACCAGGGCCGGTGATGGATCCTGCAACCAGAATTGAACCTGCAACCCTTCAGTCATCAGGCCGACGCTCTATCCACTGAGCCAAACCAGCTAGGCCCTATTTCTTTATTTTTTGTTTTAATATATTTTATCGATTCCGGTCAAGGGCATGTATCCTGGTTGCGGGCGCATCCCCAGTGGGGGACATGCAGGAGGCAGCTGATTGATGTCTCTCTCTCATTGATGTTTTTAGCTCTCTATCCCTCTCCCTCTCTGTAAAAATCAATAAAATATATTTTTTAAAAAAGAAAGGGTCATAAAATCACATGAGACAATTATTTTCCAACCTGCTTTACCCCAGTTCAGGGTCACAGGTGGCCAGAGCCTCTCCCGGCACCTCAGAGCACTGGGGGTGGGGGAGGGGAGGGATCCAGCCTTGGACAGGGTGCCTTTTCTTGTCACATGTGCTCACCCAGACCGGGACAACTGAGGCACATGGATTCACCTGACATGCATCTTTCTGGGATATGGGAGGAAATAGAGTCCCCAGATCATGCAGTCACGTGGAAAACATGGACACTCTATCCAGGTACTAGCCCTGTGACCAGGACTCCATCTTTTTTTTAATCTCATCAACATTTTAACAAAAGATTATTTGAGAGCCTTCTGCATAACCCCTTTCAAGACAAGGAACATTCTGGGGTGAAGATGTAATTCACCCAAACACCTTCCCACAGGCTCCCATTTTTCTGATTCATTGCCCATTACACACTGGTTCTCCTCCCCTCCTCCCCACAACTCCATCGATTAGGAGGCACAAGAACATAATCTTTGGGGAAGCTCTTCACAGCCTCACACCTCTGGGCCCCGTCCATGATGTAGTTGGTATCAGTCATGTTCCTCTCTATTGCTCAGGGAGCGGCAGGCCTTGATGTGCACATGTCACCAGGTGCGTACCGCTCTCTGACCGAGGAACGCTGCACACTGACCACAATTGGAACTGAAGGGTCGGAGAAGAGGTGTCTGTTTAGTTCTGTAAGAAACTGTCAGGGTGGACAAACCCTTTTATACGAACGCCGCGTGAGCGTTGCAGCTGCGCCCAACCTCACCAACCTCTGTCGCTGTCCGTCTTCTTCACTCAGCCCTGATGGCGGGCTTGTGGGGGCCTCTTCCTGGAGGGTTCCTGCCTTCCTGCAGGGTCCTTGACCCCTTTTCAGAATTCAGCTTTGATTCCCTGAGAGAGCTTTTTTAAAAAACAAATTATATATATATAATTGATTTTTTACAGAGAGGAAGGGAGAGGGATAGAGAGTTAGAAACATCGATGAGAGACATCGATCAGGTGCCTCTTGCACGCCCCCTACTGGGGATGTGCCCGCAACCAAGGTATATGCCCTTGACCAGAATCAAACCTGGGACCTTTCAGTCCACAGGCCGATGCTCTATCCACTGAGCCAAACCGGTTTCGGCCAGAGTGCTTTCTTTAGTGTAGCTCTGCCCCCGGCTTTGTGCGTGGCTGCTCTGAATACGGCAGTCTACCCACACCCACTTGTCAGGGCCCACCGGAGTGACGCCTGCACAGGTTGAGCGAAATGCAGGAACAGTTGCGTCCCCGATCCTCTCCCGTTTACCGCCGGATTGTCTTATATCTCCCCGGAGTGTGTGAGAGCCACGGAGACATTTCCGAAATGCCTCCACACGCAGGACACCTGCTGGGGAAGCTATTCCCGCCAGGTCCACGCTCTGGAGTGAGACGGGCGGCCAAAATGATCGGCAGGACCGAAACCAGTTTGGCTCAGTGGATAGAGCGTCGACCTGCAGACTGAAAGGTCCCAGGTTCGATTCCAGGCAAGGGCATGTACACTGGCTGCGGGCACATCCCCAGAAGGGGGCGTGCAGGAGGCGGCTGATCGATGTCTCTCTCTCATCGATGTTTCTGTCTATCTCCCTTCCTCTCTGTAAAAAAAAAAAAAAAAAAAAAATATATATATATATATATATATCAATAAAATATATTAAAAAAAAAAAAGAGAGAGCAAGCGCTCTTGGGCTGCTTTTCCGCTTTCCTGGAAGGCATGTGTGCCAGGCGTGCGCTTCCTCCCCAGGCCTCTGTCCTTAGATCCCCGGGTCCAGTCCCGAACTTCATGAGCATCAAATAAGTTGCCCATCCCACCGCTGCCCTGGCTCCCGGGGACACAGGCGGTCCTCCCAGGGGGAGGAGGGGACCCAGTGGCTCCCCACCCCGGGCGGGCAGGTTCTGCGTGGCTGGAGACCGGCTCCCCGCAGCTCAGCCTGGAGCCCAGGCCTCCAGCTGCTCCTGGAATTGGGGAAGGCACCTAACCGGGGGCACGTCCTTTCCTGGGTATAGTCACACCTTCTCACAGGTGTCTGAGAACTCCAGTAGAGTCCCGGGTCTAAATGTCACAGAGCTGGGACCCAAACCCAGGTCCATTCTTTCTTCCACGACAACGCTCCCTCTACACTGCGTTCTTCGAATGTTTCTAGTACTTTAAGAACATACGATAAGAACAAAATGTTGGCATTTCTCGGTCATTCCCTCTGCCCGGGATGCCCTCCACACCCTCTGACGCCCTGTGGCTCTCCCCCTCACGCTGCAGGGCAGGCCAGTTCAGATGCCACCGCTGGACCACGCACATCTGGGGGCCGACGCCGGGTCTTCCCCATCAGCAGGGGGGTACCGCAGCCCGCTCTGGGGCCCAGGCCACTCCCTGCCTTGGACATGCTAAGCAGCCCCTCCCTGCCTCAGTTCCTCTTTCTGTAAAACCTGAATAATAACGGAACCACATTTCACAGGGCAGTTCAAAGAGCGTCACAAAGTTGATAAAAAAAATCAAATCATTTGGAAGAATGCTTGGCACGGAATAACCGCTTAGCAAACACTAGCCTTCCTAGAGAAGACCCAGCAGAGCGGACACGCCATTCGGCTGGCGTTTATCGAATCCAACTTGTAGTTTCTGGGGTTGCATTCAGGCCTGAGCTTTTCCTGGGCTCAGAGGTCCGCCACCAGCCCGGCAGAAAGCCGGCATCCAGCCCCCACCCGGGACATGACTGAGCTGGGAGGAAGATTTTCCGCAGCCATCCCAGTCTTCAGAGCCTCGCCAAGCAGCAGAAAGGAAAAGCAATATAAATGTTAATGGGAAAGTGCGTGCTGGCTTTCACGGAGGCCGATCCGGTCCGGCACGACAAAGAAGGATGGGGACGGCTGGAGGGACCGGCACGCACGGAACCTGACAGGCTGACGCGCAGGGGCCTCTGCTTCCGGGGGAAATGCGATTCCAGGCCCACGAGGCTGCATGGGAATCGGCCCGCAAGGCTTCTCCCTGAGGTGTCTCCCTGGTTACTGCCCTGACCCCCCGCTCTCCTGGGCACCCCTCAACCAGTCCTCCGAGGTGCAGGCCATAAGAATGTTCGGTACGAAGAGCAGGGAACTACAATGGGGTAAGCCGAGTGATGGTTCCCCCAAAAGATGGCCCTTGCGCTAATTCCCTGAATTTGTGAATGTTCTATCAATGGCAAAGGAGACTTGGTAGGTCTGACTAAAGACCGTGAGATGGGGAGATTATCTTGGGCAAGGATCTGGCTGAGCCCAATGTAATCACAAGATCCTTCTAAGGGAGCTGGTGTGAAGAAGGAAGCAGAGATTGAAACGATGCTCTTTGCAGATAAAGGATGAGGCCAAAAGCCAAAGAATGCAGGCGACCGGCTGAAGCTGGAAAAGAGTAAGGAAATGGGTTCTGCTCTCGGAGCCTCAGGAAGGAGCCAGCCCTGCGAATACCCTGTTTCCAGCTCAGAGACACTGACATTGGACTTCTGACCTCCACAAGTGCAAACCAAGACTTCTGCATTCGTTTAGGCAGCTGAGTTCGTGGTAACTGGTTATAGCAGCAACAAGAAACTAATACCCATTGGCTGTTTGAGATGCACCTTCAAGGATGTGGAATAAGCATGCCAGAAAAATGAAGCTGACTGAGGAGGAGCGAAACCAGAGTGTGTGCACCAGGCCGTGTCCCCATTGTATCCTCAGTGTGCGCAGGTGCTGTGGGTGGGACATGAGACAGAGGGAGGGTGGAATCAGACTGCCCCTATAAAGCACTGAATTAGCAGACCCTTCGATCTTAAAGCCTAGGAACTACCACAGGTCTAATTTCCCGTTTTATGGGCTCTCGTGTCTTTTATCACAGGCTGTAATGACTTTATGGAAAGAGGGATAAACCTAGCGGAGTGGGTTAACTCTGTTTCCAGCCCTCCGCATTCCAAGCTCATGTTTTCCAAGATGCCGTATCTGCAGAGCTGTTAGCAGGCACAGGTATGCGTGCGTGGACAGCTGTACTGGGCTGGGAATTGGGAGTCTGCCCCTTCTCCCCCCAAATCCTGGCCAGAGAATTGCTGTGTTCCTAAAAGGGTCACGCTCAAATGAACGCTCACCCCCACCCCACCTCACCTCCAAGAAAGGTTAGCAATCAACACTCACTGGGTGCTCACTCGGAGCCAAAAGCTCTGAATAGTCCCCTGCTGAGACCCCCAGTGGTCCTTAGAGGAAGAACCTTCTGAGCAAAACTCTAGGTCCTAGGGGGGACTCTGCATCTGGAGGGACCCCACCCCAACCCCCGGTCTCAGCTGCCTTAAGGCACAGGGGCCCAGCTGGGAAACCCAGGCAGAGGAGATATGCAACCGCTTATGCACCCAGACGGCTGCCCAGTCTCTGTCTACACACAGAAAGGCCTTTAAATACCAAACTGCCCCAGCCTCCAGGTCCCTGCCCTTCCTATCCGACACACGCATCACCCCGCACCCCTCCCCCCCTACACACACACACACACACACCGCCCCTCCTCTGCCAGCTCTGCCCTCTGCCCACTGCCACTTGCTGCCAAAGGAACCGTTTAGTGGCATTTAAGCAGCCCTGAATCTGAGCGAGTCCGGTTTGCTCTGGCACGGCGAGCAGACCCCTGAGGCCACCGGCCAGGCACTGCAGAGGTCCCAGGGCAGTGCCTTGGCTATGGCCAAAGCAGGGGACCTGCAGGAAGGGGTGCTCAGGAATGAAGAACTGGTGTCAGAAACCACGAGCCCGCTCTGGGCCGCAGGGAAAACAGTGGACTGCTGTCTCCCCATCATCACTCAGCTGCTCCCGCCCAGATGGGACCTCCCCCAGGCTGGCATCATGCACCTGATGCTCCTCCTGGCCACAGGGGGCGCTCTGGTCCTGAAACACCAACCTGCCCGAAGACCTGGGATGCGTGTGCAGTTGTCAACCTGGGGCTATATTTTTGTTTTTTGGGTTAATCCTCACCCGAGGATATTTTTCCATTAACTTCAGGGCTATTTTAAACAGCGCTGCTAATGAGCCACTCCTGCAGGCCTCACGCTGCCCTTCTCTTTGGGAGTCTGTATTTGGAAACAGCACGTGTCTAAAACCAGAATCACGGAGTTAAAGGGTAAGGTGGACAACAGGCAGTTTATTCCCCAGAATGAGTGGCACCAGTGTCACCCACAATGCAAATCCAACTGCCATTAACTGAACGGAGACTTTCTGTGGTCACCCTCCAGCACCACGCAATGCTCAGTCAGCCCTGCTGCACAGATGAGGAGAGTAAAGTTATGTCAAGCAAAGCGCCTCGGCCAAGGCAAGATGGTGACTCTGAGACAGAGCAGGAAAGAGCATCGAAGGCCCGGTCTCTCCAAGTTCTGGTGTGTCTGCTGGATTGCTCTGCTTTTTGCGTTATCACATCCACAGCAACAGCTTTGTTTACTAAATACTAGAGACACGGTGCACAGATTCGTGTACCAATTGGGTCCCTCAGCCTGGCCTGCAGGGATCAAGCTCAAATTCGCTCTCTGACATCCCCTACGGGGTCCTAGATTGAGAGAGGTCGGTTCCCCAGTGACACCCCATGAAATTGGACTCCCTCCTCTCTGGTTCTGGGTGCGTTACCTGAGAATTGCAGCTGCCAAGTCACCACAGCTTGACAGCTCTTGCATTGAGTGTCTGTCCCCTCGTGGTCAATGCGTGTCATAGCTACTGGTTTAAGCGTTTGCCCTCTGCTGGTCATTGCACATCATAGCTATCAGATGGTCAATTGGGTTTTTATATACATAGACTAGAGGCCTGGTGCATGAAATTTGTACAAGCGGGTGAGGGGATGTGTCCCTCAGCCCAACCTGCACCCTCTCCAATCTGGGATCCATTGAGGGATGTTGGGGCTAAAGGGGCAGTTGGACATCCTTCTCACAATCCAGGACTGCTGGCTCTCAACCACTCGCCTGCCTGTTTGCCTGATTGCCCCTAACCACTTCTGCCTGGCATTCTTATCAATCCTGAACCAGCCCCCTGACAGCCTGATTGACACCTAACTGCTCCCCTGCTGGCCTGATTGCCCTAACTGCCCTACCCTGCTGACCCCATCACTCCCAACTGCCTTCCCCTGCCGGCACCGTCATCCCCAACTGCCATCTCCTGCCAGCCCAATCACCACAACTGCTCTCCCCTGCAGGCCTGGGTTCCCACCAACTGCCCTTCCCTGCAGGCCGGATTGCCCCCAACTGCCCTCTTTTGTAGACCTGATCCCTCCCAACTGCCCTCCCCTGCCGCCCATCTGGTGTCCACGTGGGGGCAGCCATCTTTGACCAGTGGGACAGCCATCCTGTGTGTTGGAGTGATGGTCAACTTGCATATCACTCTTATATTAGATAGGATAGATGAAAATGCCCTAGCCAGTCTCTTCCCAGTGGATAGAGCATAGGCCTGCAGGCTGAAGGATCCCTGGTTCGATTCTAGTCAAGGGTGTGTACCTCATTGCAGGCTCAATCCCCATCCCTGATGTGTCTCTCTCACATCAATGTTTCTTTCTCTCTTGTCTTTCCCCCTCCCTTCCACTCTCTCTAAAAACGAATGGAGAAATATCCTCGGGTGAGGCTTATCAATAAAGATAACCACAGGCCGGGTCCTGGACTGGGCATTTTATTTCCTACATTCCCACATCCATCCCAGTCAGCAAGACACCCACAAACAGCGCCACCAAAGCCAGGGCCCACCTGCCACGGAATGCTTCCTCTGCACCAGCCACTGAGCGAAGTGCTTTGCATTCCCGTATTAACTCCAGAGGTCTACGCAGCCGGCATCCACGTGCTCAGCTCACAGATGAAAGGAACGAAGCTGATGAAAGTGACTTCCCCCAGGAGCGCCACGGATCACAAACGGAAAACGCGTCCATCAATAAATGGATTTGAACACAGGGCTGCCTCCCGACCCTAAGCACCTCACTGCGGGCGAGGCTGCCCCCCTGATGCTAACAGAGCCAGCTGGGCGGCGGGCAGGGGGGTTTCTAAAGAAGATGGGGAGGCGATCAGCATTCCGGGTGGGTCCGCCTCCCGGCGGGCGCTGTGCTGGCGGGGTACGGCTGGAGCAGCCTGCGTCTATCTCCACGTCGGGGGACAGGCTGCATGCACATGGACGCCTTTCTCTGCTGAGGGCTGCTTCCCACACAGCCAGCGGGGATCCCAGGATCAGCTGCACCCCAGCGCGGTCCCTCCAGGCAGATGCTCCCACAGCTCAGACGGGCTTTCTCGGTGCAGTCTGGGAAGGAAAACACGGCTCCCTCTCAGGGGAACCCTGCGCAGTGCAAAGAGGTGAGCCAGCTAGCGAGCAGGAGTCAGTCCAGATAAGGGGAAAGGCGTCTCAGGTTCAAGGGCCAGCCCTGACAACAGCTCCGTGTGTGACCTGGGCAAGCCAGCCACAGAGGATAACTTATTATAAACACATAACCTGATGTGACTCCAAATGTCCCCTTACCCCCCTCACCCCTGAAAGAGGCAAGGGAGAATCTAATAAAGACTGCGCAGCTTTAAAGGAAGAAAATGATTCAGCAAAACAAGTGGAGAGAGCCAGGTCCCAGGTTTTCGCACAACTAGCCCACCTCCTTGTTCTTTTCCTGGCCATGCGCCCCGAACCGTGGCACGTCTGGCCCCCACACCAGCCTGCCTACCCAGACTCCTACAGACTGGGCCTGCGAAAGCAAGCATGGCCTCCGGTAAGAACGCTGCCATCTCCAGGAACCCCAAACAGGCTCCTCAGCCCCAGTCCCGCTGCATGAGGTCATGCCCAACAGAGAAATGGAGCCCTGGCTTGGTTGCCTCCGTAGACGGAGCATCGGCCTGTGAACAGAAGGGCTGCGGGTTCGATTCCGGTCAAGAGCACGTTTCTTGGTTGCAGAAACAATCCCTGGCCCCAGTCTGGGCATATGCAGGAGGCAGCCAATCGGTGCATCTCTCTCACATCGATGTTTCTCTTCTCGGCCTGTCTCTTCCATCCCTTCCACTCTCTCTAAACATATCCTTAGGTGAGGATTAACGAGGGGGAGGAGGAGGAGGAGGAGGAGGAGGAGAAAGGAAGAAAGAAAAAGAAAAAGAAAAAGGAAAAAAAAAAAAAGAAAGAAAAGGGAGGGGAAAGGGGGAAGGCTACCCCATGTGCCACTTCCCTTCCTCGGTGTCCTGACGCTGGCTGTGTCCCTGCTCCGGGCCATCCTTCTGCCAAACGCTAAAGAGGGACCTCCCGGGAGCACACCTGCCCTCTGCACAGGCGCCCATGGCGTGGCTGCGTGCCCAGCAGGAAACACAGGAGTGAGTGCCCTGGTGAGGAGGAGAGCAGCCAGCACCTCATCACGGAATTCGCGCAGCCGAGCTGGGCTGGGAGACTCATCACCGTCACTTAGAAAGCAAGTCTCCCGGGGTCCCCACAGGAAACTGGGGTTCCTCCTGCCGGGGTCCAGGGCCACGTGTACAGTGCACAGCAGAGACATTACAGGCGCACGGGAGGCCAGGCGCCCGGGCATCACCCCCCATTCCTTTCTCCAACTGCTCTGGCTTCCCAGCCAAACTCACTCGCTGCTCCCAGTTCTTTGAAATCAAAAGAACGTTTCTTTAAAAAAAAAAAAAAAAGTCAAGCTGTTTTGGGAATAAAAGTGTTGATTCATAAATTCCCCACTTGGCCTTGTCTACCTGCAAGGACACAGAAGAGCCTGGGGAAGTGGCAGAAGAGGATTCTCTTTCTCTTTTTAGTTTCCAGACGGGGCTGCTGCCCCTGGCCACCCACACCCCCAAGGGGCGGATGTCCTGCTGTGACGGTAGTAGCGCCCTGCAGACCCCGGGACCAGTGCCCTCAGGGAAAACCACAGCACGGAGGGCATCCGAGACAGACAGACGGAAACCAAAACCCAGCATGCATTTGGCTCTGGGATGGTTTGCAGAACCACCAAGCAGAGACGTACTCCCCTCTCTCACTAGATCCTTGCTAGGAGGAAAGGAGGGAAAAAAAGAAAAGGAAAAGTTCACCGTCATTATCGAACTCCACTGCCCCTGCTCCGGTCAGGAAAAGACCATCGTCATTCAGCAAATGTGAGCGGCTCCGTGAGCAAAACGCCCACAGGCAGGAGCTAAAGAAGCCGAAGGAAGACCACAGCTTGTGCCGGCACGGCCTGTGCCAGCAATGCCAGGAGAACAGAGGAAATTCAGGAGTGCAGAATAATGTCATTAACAGAGTGTCTGAACATGTGGTAAGCCTTTGCAGAGACCCGGTCACCAGGGGAGGCTGGGGTTTTACAGAATAAAGGCTTCTCAGGAGGGACGTGGGGAATCAAAGCCGAGGCAAAAGCGGAAACCTCGGCCTTGGCCCTGAAAAACAGCGAGGCCTGTGGCTTCTCCGTGAGCAGGGATGGGGGGGTGGGGAGATGGAGGGATAGAGGAATGAAGGGATGGAGGGATGGGGGATGGAGGGA
>PVJN01018801.1:0-38886 GCA_004026805.1 Lasiurus borealis
CAACTAGTAGGTTAGCTTGCTGCTGGGGTCTGGCAGATGAGGACTGAGCAAGATGGGTCAGACACGCCCTGGTGCCAACCTCCCATGTCCCTCCCCAGCCACAACTGTGTACTGGTGGGATCTCAGCCTAGCCTGCTCCTTCTCGAAATACGGGCTGAGGGGGACCCCCTCCCCCCAGTGCATGAATTTTGTGCACCAGGCCTCTAGTCAAACATAATTTGGCACAGTTGTTAAATGAGTGGATATAACCCAAAAGCTAAAAGGTAACATTGTATTTTAGAACAGTAAAGTGTGATCGAGTTAATTTAGTTCAACCTCTTTATTTTGTGACTGATGAAATTGATGTTCAGAGAGGTCAGATTATTGAATCTGAGATGGATTCAATTTATCTAATTAAATTGTAAGTCACTTATTTATTCACTCAAAATTAATTTTACTTAACTAATTGAAGATAATATATGAGACTTCTCTGTTTCTGGTAAGCCAAGTTATTTGAATCAATTCTCCTACTGAATACTTGAATAAAATATAAACTAGAATATTTAAATAAAACATAAAAAATATTCTATAGCATCAAAGAGCTAACAATAGAGAGGAACTGCAGGTGAATGCCAGAAGATAAGCATTCGAAGGTGCTTTTGTTTTAAATGCCTTTGCTGATCAGGAAGCTGTGAGTTTCAATTTTGATTGTCCCTAAAATGAAGAGGAAAGTAATCAAAGCGCAGGACCTCTCCAGTATCAGAAGTTTAATATCTACTCCCCACACTAAAGTGGGACTGTGTAGGGATAAACTCTTTGGGTAAAGGTGAACCCAAAGCAAAACTTCCCTACTTCCTCTTTCCCCACTTTCATGAGATTACAGGGAGAAATGCGTGGCACTGAGCAGAACAAAGGGATGAAAAAGAGACAGGGGGGAAAATTCCAGAAGAAACTTTTACTGAGAATTAATAAAGCATAGGCTATCCTTCACATAGGATTGCTGCCAAAAGTCTTGTCACCTGGGTGTTCAAAGAAACCTCAAACCATGAATTGAGTCTAAATTGGTTCCGGAATGGTAGTAACCTAGGTACTTGACAGAAGCAAAAGCAAATTTTCTTTTGGAGGAAAGCATCTTCCTTCTAGGCTTTGAGAACTCTTCAACTAAATTTTCAAGGACATGCAGTCAAAGAAAGCCAAGCACTAGAAAAACAAGGCCCCATACTTGAGGACCAGGAGAACAAGGCACAGTGAACAATGTTTGAAGACTTCATAAACTGGGTTTATTGGACGCAGATTTCGGCATGCTTACTGCTTAAAGAAATAAAAGACAAGCCTGGAGATATCTTAAGGGTATAGGAAATTTCAAAAAAAGACACTACTGGCCTGAAAAGAAAAATAATAGAATTTATAGGAAAGTGAAATAATTAAAAACTTTAAAGAAATTATTTTTTAAAGAAATTATTTTTTTAAAATAGATTTTTATTGATTTTAGAGAGGAAGGGAGAGAGAGAGTGAAAGATAGAAACATCAATGATGAGAGAGAATCATTGATTGGCTGTCTCCTGCACATCCCACATTGGGGATCAATCCTGCAACCCAGACATATGCCTTGACTGGGAATCAAACCATGATGCTCAACCACTGGTTTGACATATAGTCTCTTATGATCTTTTGTATTTCTGTTGTATTAGTTGTAACTTCTTTTTCATTTTTTATTTTATTTGAGTCCTTACCTGTCTTAGTTAGTCTTAGATTTATTATTTATAGCATTATTATATACTTTAGTAGGGGCCCAGTGCACGAAAGGAACTGTTGGCCACGAGGCTGCAGTGGGCACCGGGTGGGTCTCAGCCCATCCTCCATGTCCCCAATTCCCTGTCTGCCGGCAGCCCCACTTCCACCACCACCACTTCCATATGCTGATGGCACTGGCCCCGTTCACATCTGCTTGATAGCGCAGAGCAATTGGGGTTGGTGCCAGCAGTAGGTGCAATTGTGGCCAGCACCATCAGTGGCTGTGAGAGGTGGCTGATGGCCTGATCACCTCTCAGGAGCAGAGAGAGATGGAGAAGCCCTCCGGAGTGATTGGGACCAGCGCTGGGCACTGGGCACTGGGCACTGGCAGCAGGTGTGAGCGGTGGCTCTAGCACTGGCTGCGGTTGTGAGGGGGTCAGCACTGGCAGTGGGTACAAGCAAGGCCATCAGTGGCAGCAGGTGTAAGAGTTGGCTGTCAGCCCCGATTGCCCCCCAGGAGAAACCTTGAGGGGCAATTGGGGCTGGCAGATGCCGGCTGCTGGAAGCTGGTGTGAGAGGCGTCTTTGGTGCTGGCAGTGGATGCTGGGTAGACTGCAGCACTCAGGAGCAAAGAATTTTCAGTAACCACCAGAGGCTCACCCCAATGACAGTGACTGGTGCCACGGCTCTGTCTGGCTCCCCTGCTCACATGCTCCACCATCTCACTGTGGCCAATGCCCACCATGTTCTGTGCTCTGCCACCTGCTGCAGGCACCCGCCATGTTCCATGCGTACCCCCTGTTGGTCAACACATACCATAGTGACCGGTTGTTCGATTGTTCCGCTGTTTGGTCTATTTGCATATTAGGGTTTTATATATATAGACTAGTAGCCCTGCACATGAATCCGTGCGCCAGTAGTTTACCAGTAGCTCTCTTCTCACTGCCCCGCCCTCCATACCTCCCTCCACGCCCCCTCCCCACAGCCCCCTCGTAGCTTCCTGTCCTGGCCCCTTCTGTAGCTCGCTACTGCCTGATTGTAGCTCGCTGCCTCACCCTCCTGCTGATCCGTGATCTGGTCCATTACATGGTCAGGTGTTAGGCTTCACAGAGTAATGACCATTTGCATACTACATTTTTATTATATAGGATTATTTATTTTGTCCTCATCACCTTTCAACCCCTCTCCCTCTGAAATGTAAATGCTAGATGAGCAGGGACTTTATCTGTTTTATTCACCTTGAGTGGCACATATGGGATTCTTTTTTAAAAATATTTTTTATTGATTTTAGAGAGGAAAGAGAGAAAGAGAGAGAGAGAGAGGAGAGAGAGAGAGAGAGAGAGAGAGAGAGAGAGAGAGGGAGAGGGAGAGAGAGAGAGAGAGAGAGAGAGAGATCAGTGATGAAAGAGTACCGTATTTTCCGGTGTATAAGATGACTGGGCATATAAGACGACCCCCAATTTTTCTAGTTAAAATATGGAGTTTGGGATATACTTACCTTATAAGACGACACCTGGTGTATAAGATGACCCCCAACTTTTGAGAAGATTTTCCTGGGTTAAAAAGTCATCTTATATGCTGGAAAATATGGTAATTGATTGGTTGCCTCCTGCATGTCTTATACTGTGAATTGAGCTGCAACCCAGCCATGTGCCCTGACCAGGAATCAAACCTGTGGCCTCCTGATTCCTAGGTCAGTGCTCAACCAGAGCCATACCTACTAAGCTGAGATTCTTTATAAATATTTCTTGAAAGAATTATACCTCTTTGGCCATTTGATTATTTTATATGCCATGTTTTTGTTAAAAGTATTTCCTGACTGATATTATTCACATTGTCCATTTTTTGTTTACATTGCACTTAGAATAAGCAAATGTCATAGTAACACTGTAATAGTAGAAAAAGACATTATCATGTCAAGTGCTTATTAAATTTTGTTTTTTCCTCTTTCTTAGGCTTCTTTAAGCAGGACTCCTCCAGTTGATAAACATTTGGAGGTCCTGATGAATAAGTATGAATTGTCTTCTGCACCAATTGCTTCTCAGATGTTTGGTTGTGCTGGAAAAGAGCACATGGAAAAATATGGTATGTTAAAAAAAACTTTATGGCTTATTGGTTAGTACATGTTATATACATGTTATATAGATATGATGAGAAATAGCAGGTGTTTACTAAGGAACTATAGAGTGTGCCAGGATATACAACATATAAAATTGTTTTTGCATTAAGTTGAAAAAAATAGTCTGTATAGAACTTAGTTCTAGAGAACATATTTATATATAGGACATCATAGTGGAAGTACCTAGAAATTGAAATAGGAAAAATAATATAATTCTTATCTGCTTTAATTGTGGATTATAAATTAGTTTGAAAATAATAATGGGACTCAAAGCTTGCTCTTGGTATTAGGTTTATGTAATGAAATTTTGTTTCTAGTACAAATTTTATTCTTAGTAACAGGTTTTTATTGTCAAATTTTATTTATTTTTAATTTTTATTTTAATAAATATTTATTGTTCATATTATTATAATTGTTCCTCTTTTTTCCCCCCATAGCTCCCCTCTATCTGGCTCCCACCCCACCCTCTGCCCTTACCTCCCCCCCCATTGTCCTCATCTATAGGTGTATGATTTTTGTCCAGTCTCTCCTTGCACACCTCCTCACCTCTTTCCCCCTGAGAATTATCAGTTCATTCCCTTTCTGTGTTCCAATTCTATTATATTCACCAGTTTATTCTGATCATCAGATTTTCAATTCACTTGATTTTTAGATTCACTTGTTGATAGATATGTATTTTTTGTTCATAACTTTTACCGTTTTCTTCTTCCTCTTCTTAAAGAATACCTTTCAGCATTTCATATAATACTGGTTTGGTGTTGATGAACTCCTTTAGCTTTTTCTACTCTGTGAAGCTCTTTACCTGCCCTTCAAATCTGAATGATAGCTTCGCTGGGTAGAGCAATCTTGGTTGTAGGTTCTTGCTATTCATCACGTTGAATATTTCCTGCCACCCCATCTGGCCTGCATAGTCTCTGTTGAGAAATTAGCTGACAAACATATGGGTGTTCCCTTGTCGGTAATTAACTGTTTTTCTCTTGCTGCTTTTAAGATTCTCTCTTTGTCTTTTGCTCTTGGCATTTTAATTATGATGTGTCTTGGTGTGTTCCTCTTTGGGTTCCTTTTGTTTGGAGTTCTGTTCTCTTCCTGGACTTGTAAGTCTATTTCTTTCACCAGATGGGGGAAGTTTTCAGTCATTATTTTTTAAAATAGGTTTTCAGTATCTTGCTCTCTCTTCTTCTGGCACCCCCACAATTCAGATGTTGGTACACTTGCAGTTGTCCTAGAGCAGTGGTTCTCAACCTTCCTAAGGCCGCGACCCTTGCATACAGTTCCTCATGTGGTGGTGACCCCCAACCATGAAATTTTGCTACTGTTATGCATCATGATGTAAATATCTGCATTTTCCGATGGTCTTAGGCGACCCCTGTGAAAGGGTCGTTCGACCCCCAAAGGGGTCGTGACCCACAGGTTGAGAACCACTGTCCTAGAGGCTCCTTATACTATCTTAACATTTTTGGATTCTTTTTTCTTTTCCAGTAAAGTGTTTTTTGCTTCTTTGAGTTTCAAAACTTTGACTTGATTCTTGGGATCCTCTAGTCTGCTGTTAGGTTTCTGTATAATATTTTTTATTTCATTCAGTGTATGTTTAATTTCTAGTTGGTCCTTTTTCATCTCCTCTTGGGTCTCACTTAATTTATCCATTTTTTAAAGGAAAGTTTTTAAAAACCTTATAACCGTGGTTTTGAACTCTATATCTAGTCATTTGTTTTCCTCCATTTCTGATCTGTTCTTTTGTCTCTGCATATTTTGCTGCTTCCCTGCGTTGGTGGAGTAGCTTTGTGTGCTAGTTGTCCTATGTGGCCCATAAGCTCTGTCTTCCCAATTACCTGAGGTGGACACTCTTGGTACACCCCTTTGTGAATTGTGTGTGCAGTCTTATTGTAGTTAATTCTTGCTTGTTGTTGGTATCACTAGGGAGAATTGACCTCCAAGCCAATTGGTTGTGAGGATCAGCTGTATCTGTGCATGCACTTTTGTCTCTAGACCTCTGCTTTTTGCACAAGTTCCTCATGTTGTGGTGACCCCCAACCATAAAATTATTTTCGTTGCTAGCATGAGGAACTGCATTAAAGGGATGTGGTATTAGGAAGGTTGAGAACCACTGTGCTAGAGGATGCCAGCCAGATCCTCCTCTGCCCATCCTCTCCATGAGCGTGTCTCCATACCTCAGCTTTTTATAGCTCCTCTAAGTCTTTGTGAGTCCCTCTCTTTACTTCTAGTTGTGGAATTTCCACTCAGCCAGCTTTTTTGTGGTTCTGGATGATGTTTGTTCTGTCTTTTAGTTGTAATTTTGAAATTGTTGTGTGAGGCAGCAGCTTAGGTGTTCACCTATGCCACCATCTTGGTTTTCTCCTGAATATCAAATTTTATTTATTTAAAAAATATTTTTTATTGATATTTTTACAGAGAGGAAGGGAGAGAGATAGAGTTAGAAACATTGATGAGAGAGAAACAATGATCAGCTGCCTTCTGCATATCCCACACTGGGGATGTTCTTGCAACCATAGTATATGCACTTGACTGGAATAGAACTGGGACCATTCAGTCTGCAGGCCAAGGTTCTATCCACTGAGCCAAACCAGCCAGGGCTGTCAAATTGATACTTAACACATTATCATCTGTCATTCCATAGTATTTTATGAGATTTAACTTTCATGGTTGATTTTTCTTTTATAGGTAAACATTAATTTTTTGACTAATAGTCAATAATTGGCCTGTCTTAGCCAGTTAAAGCATGGGTAAATACAGATAGAATTTTTATTTTTCACTGTATGACTGTGAACCAGTGCCTTGTTGTGTATTGTGAGATAAGAAGGGAAATTTTCATGCTTGAAAGTCCAGCACTCCTATTCTTTTTTATTTTATTTTTTAATTGATTTTAGAGAAGGAGAGAGAGAGAAAAATGGAAATATCATTGATGAGAGAGAATCATTGATCAGCTGCTTCCGGCATGCCCCACACTGGGGATTGAGACTACAACTGGGCATATGTCCCGAATGAGAATTGAACTATGAGCTCCTGGTTCATAGGTAGATGCTCAACCACTGAGTTATGCCAACCAGACCAGTATTCCTATTCTTCGTAGGAAATATATGCCAGGTTTGATAGCCAAAATAAGGAATCAAAAAGGAAAAATATCTTCAAGGAGGAATTGTAGAACTGGATAAAGAAGCACTGCTAGCCTTTGGCTATAAAAATTTTATTTTTTGTGCCAATTTCTTACCATTTGGAAAGTCTATTCCAATCTTGCTTCCCTCCTTTCTCAAGGCTACCATTGACCATCATGTTGCCACATCCAGTAAATACTTTTCAAACCTGATTTAATGGATCTCAGAAGCATTAAACCCTTGGATCACTTAAAAAAAATTCTCTTATCTTGGCTTCTGTGACACCTCATTCTCCTGTTTTTTCTTACCTCTTTGGCTATTCCCTGTCCATTTCTTTTCAATTAAATAATTCACTTAAAACATTATTGAGCTCTCATATTTCAGGCACTGTTGTAGGCACTTGAATATAGCAGTATGTCAGGCAGATTTTGCTGTGTAATAAACCACCCCAAAGCTCAGTGATTTTAAACAACAGTTATTTATTATGTACTTTACAAGTGTGTAGATTAGCTGGGAGCCAGCTCTTCTTGTCTGGGTTAATCATATGACTGGAGGTTGGTTACAGGCTCTTTTCTAGTCTTTTTTGACTGGCTCATATGTCTCACCTCCTCCACTTGGGACTAGAGGACCAGCCCTTGCATATTCTTTTCATGGTGAAAGCAGAAGCACCAGAGAGTAATCTGCAACATGCAAGTCCCTTTGAGACTAGTTGTTAACTAAAGCAAACTTGCAATCAAGGAATAGGGAAACATACTCTATTTCTTTTGTGGTAGGAAACTGCAAAATCAGACCCCCATGGGCATAGAGGAGGAAAAAAGAATTAGGTACATTAATGCATTCATCCTCAGGCAATAAACAAACAGCTGAGATTTGAGATTTTTGCTTAAATTTCTAGTAGGGGAGAGACAATAATACATGAGAAAACTAAGATAGTTTCAGATAATTATAGTCCTATGAAGAAAATAAAACAAGGTAATATACTTATGGGTAGTGAGGAACAAACAAGGATAGTCAGTGATGGCCTCTGTTTTGGGGGTCAAGAATAGAGTGGGGTATTTAGTTATATGCTGATTTATCCCATTGATGAACTTTGTTGAAGACTATTTGGATCTAACATTACAGTGGTCCATCCCGTCTTCAGGTTTGGTGAGAGTGCTTTTTTCGTTTTCTAATCCAGTTTTTGGTAGAAATATTAATTGGAGCAGGTATTGGCTTTCCTGAGAATCAAAGCTTCCAAGTCTTTCTCTTATTTAACTTGGTGTCTCACCAGGCACTCATTTATGTGCTCATCACATTAGGTTAGTGGTTAGTTAGCACTGGATATTTTTCTCTAAGTGATAGTCACTAATCAATGTCTGTCATTTCCCAGTGTGTGTTCCATAGGATATTAAGCTCATAAAATGCTCCATAATGTGAGTCAGTTAGTTAGGAAACTACTTCATATTTTCACCCCCTGTTGAGCAGTCTTAATATATAATTTGGAGCAATAGTAAAGTCTCTTAATATCTTGTAAAGAAATCCATTTAATTCTGTTTAAGCCAGTATTATCTAAATTTGACAGAAGAACCCTTATATTTTTAGCAACACCAAAAAAGAAAGCCCCCTCAAAAATAAAATAAAAAAACCCAAGTCCACACTACAGTATTTCCTTATCTTATCCCAAAAGATGTCCTAAAAATTGTCTTGCTGATATCCAGATACCATGTTTCCTTTTATCTTCTCATCAGTCCAATAAAAAAGATATTAATATGCTGTGGCTTGTTCTTTGTGGCTGCCTCCTGATCACCACTCTATTGGTATGAAGTCACCAGTGTGGAATGCAATCTACCTTATTCCCTTTTTAAAATTAGAATTGAGAGGAGATTGGCTCAAATATATTAATGTTATTTCTGCTCTGAAGATCATTCTCCTTGTGACAGAGAGGATAGAGATAAAACAGAATTGAGGACTTTCCATATTACTGTGACATTATAAAAAATACGTTTGTTTATTTATTTTATTTCAGGGAGATAAAAAGGGGGGAAAGAGAGATGGAAACATCAATGATGAGAGAGACTCATCAATTGATTGCCTCCTGCATGCCCCCTATCAGAATTGAGCCCAAAACTTGGGCAGGTTCCTTGCCTGGGAATTGAACCTTGACTTCCAGGTTCATGGGCCGTTGCTCAACCACTGAGCCACACTGGCTTGGCTACAGTGGCATTTTTAACATGACATAACATTATTAGCTCCAGTCAGTTGACTTTTTCTCTTCCATGGTCTTTCTAGCTTCAGAGGAGAATTCAATTCATTTTACTAATTTTACCTCATTAATGTGCCTGCTTTTGCTTTCTTAACACTATTCTTTAAACTTTCTGATAAGGAATTTGAAAAGCATACACATTTCTTATTAGGATGTAACTCCTCAAAAGACCCTTCTGTCTTATCATAGGAAAGAAGAGCAGGCCCTGGAGCACAGTGTGAGCTGTAAAAGTCACTTCATCTGGGGGCACTGGGATGTTTTGCCAGACTTCTAGTAGATAGAGTAGGCCAATTTGAATTATTTTCATATTATACAGGATGGGTTTACAGTTGTGAGTACACAAAACAGTTTATTCTTGTATTATTATTTATTAATTTTGTATTATTTTCCATAAGAATAACTGTATACCTATTTTTGCCTCCCTGCATGCCTATTATTGTACTTAACTCATTAAATATACCAAAGTTTAATGATTAAGAAATATTTATTGAGGGAGTAATGTTGACATTTTCAATCCTGATATCTGTGCAAGGGAAAATATAGAAATATTTAGCAGGACACTGAGTGTCCATTGTAATATGTGCTCACAAGTAGTAGAAAAACATTAAGTCACTAATAGATATTTGCTTTCTCTACAGGAACTAAAGTTGAACATTTTGCAAAAATTGGATGGAAAAATCATAAACACTCAGTTAATAATCCGTAAGTATTTCAGATGTATGAAATATAGTGAAAATCTTGGTTATCCTGCTATATAACATTCAACTTTAATAATGTATTTTAATTATGCTACTGTCATTAACTCTTACTCTGGTAAAATAATATGGTTATTCATATCCTAAAAAATAATTTGAAGTAAAATTACATCATGTGTATTACACAGATCATTTTAATCTTTGAATCCTCTACTACCCAACACAATGCCTGACACATAACATGTACTTAATGGTTGCTAAATAAAACTGGCTCACAGACAGTTGAATTAGTGCCACGTAACTAGAATCTATACAAAAGCAATAATGACCAGGCGATAAAATAATAATGCCAACTCTGTGTCACTGTGTTAGACACTTTTATGTACATATTCATTTAATCTTCTCAAGGACCCTACAAGGTAGACCTTTTTGTTCCCATGTATAGATGAGGAAAATGAGGCTTACAGAAATTAGGTAACTTGCTCAGAATCATTCTAAGTAGTAGCAAAATAATATTTGTATTTTTCTTCTAGATTTTAATCTCTTTAAGGGGAAGAGTCATCTGTTATCTTTAGCACAGAGTTTGGACCATAATAACTGCTCAATAAATTGTTTCTGAATTATTAAACAAATTTTGCTGAAACCGGTTTGGCTCAGTGGATAGAGCGTCGGCCTGCGGACTGAAAGGTCCCAGGTTCGATTCTGGTCAAGGGCATGTACCTTGGTTGCGGGCACATTCCCAGTAGACAGGAGGCAGCTGATCGATGTCTCTCATTGATGTTTCTACTCTCTGTCCCTCTCCCTTCCTCCCTGTAAAAAATCAATAAAATATATTTAAAAAAACAAAACAAAACAAAAACAAACTTTGCCATATTTAATACACATAAAACCACAATAAAGAACATTTTATACCATAAATAGATTATTCTCACATATTCCTAGTACTTTATTGCTGCTGCTAGTTCTTCTCATTCAGCTACTTTAAAATTGATGCTTGAATTTAGATCATATCTAACCAACGAATATTGAATTCAATGCTCTAGATTGAAGGGTATTTTGTAAAATATCTAAGGGTATTGTGAAAGCTTTAGAGAATTCTCATTCCTTATGATAAAATCTAAATTCCTTCATGTCATAATAAGCCTGTTATAATTTGGCCCCATTCTACTTTGTTAGTGCTGTTTCTTACTACTTTCCTGGATATTCCCAATCTCTAGCTTTACCAGATTACTTGGTTTTTCCTAAATATACTATTTAGGACTTGCTTCTGTGTTTTTACTTATCCTGTTAGCTCTACCCAGTATATAGTTCTTCCATTCTTTTGTTTGGTGAAATAGACAATCTACTTACCTGTAAAGTCACAACCCAAATAGCATTGCTTCTCTTAATACCTTATTAATTACTAGAAGCCCATTGCAGGAGATTTCTGCAAGAACAGTGTTTCCTGTGGTCGTCTCCGCCGCCCCCCCTGCTTCCCTCCCTTCTCCTCTGTCCTGCTTGCTTCTCTGCAGCTTTGCTCCCTTTGCAGCACTTGGTTTCCTTCTACACTGTCTTCAGTCTTCCCTCTGCACCTGGATATGCAAATTAACTGTTATCTTGGTTGGGTTAATTTGTATACTTGCTCCTGACTGGCTGGTGGGTGTGGCTTGTGGGCATAGCCGAGGTATGGTCAGTTTGCATGTTTCTCTTTTATTAGATAGGATTTTTTCTTCTCATGAGCTTCATTACCTCACAATGCTTCACATTGTATCATAGTTATTTACGAGTCTTCTCCTTCTCTGATGATTTTTGAGCAGGGTATTGGAGCATAATGTACACTCATTAAAACTTTGCCTTTAGTGAATAGTAGGATTAGGTTGAGCAGTCTTAAGTCAACAAAGGTAGTCTAGAACTAAATTCCTTAGAACTTGGAGAACCATTAAAAATCCTTGGGATTTCCTGAAACTTACAAGGAACTGTACCAACATACCGAGGAATTCACAGCAGTGCAGTTTCCTGGCTTTGAGGCTCCAAAGAGCAGCTCTTTTTTAAAAAAATATATTTTATTGATTTTTTACAGAGAGAAAGGGAGAGAGAGAGAGAGCCAGAAACATCGATGAGAGAGAAACATCGATTAGCCTCCTGCACACCGCCCCCTGGGGATGTGCCCGTAACCCAGGTATGTGCCCTTGACCGGAATCAAACCTGGGACCCTTTAGTCTGCAGGCCCACACTCTAACCACTGAGCAAAACCTGTTTCCACCAAAGAGCAGCTCTTGATTTCCCTAGGGAAATCAAAGCTTCCCAGTCTTTCTCTCATTTAACCCACTGTCTAAGCAGGCTTTCATTTATCCACTCATTATAGCATTCTTCTAAGGGAATTTTATTTTTATTTTTTTAAAATATATTTTATTGATTTTTTACAGACAGGAAGGGAGAGGGATAGATAGATAGAAACATCGATGAGAGAGAAACACTGATCAGCTGCCTCCTGCACACCTCCTACTGGGGATGTGCCTGCAACCAAGGTACATGCCCTGGACTGGAATCGAACCTGGGACCTTTCGGTCTATAGGCTGATGCTCTATCCACTGAGCCAAACTGGTTAGGGCTTCTAGGGAATTTTATTCATTCGATAATATGTATTCAGTAGCCTATCATCTGCAAACCATTGCTTTAGCGGCTAGTGATGCACAATGAATAAGACAGATAAGTACCTTGTTTGCATAGATCTTCCATTACATTTTACAAGTTCTCAATTTTATTGAGTAGGCAAATGTTATTTCTGGATCAGAGTCTTACTATTTAAAACTCTTTGAAACAGCCAAGAATTTCTAGGTTTGGCTCAGAAATTTCAGGTGCTAACTTCTTGCTTTGTTTGGCTAGTGAAGAAAGAGAATTCTGTGTTTGCTAACCAGTCATTAGAGATACCCTGTTAAATATTTCTAAGAATGTTGAACTAAGAAATTGTTCTCAAGGGCTTAAAATTATAAGTTATAAAAATAATGAAAGGCAGAGAGAATATGTGATAAATAGTATAGTATTAGAGATAACCCATGCCACTTGAGCCTTCAGACCTGTGTCTATAACTTTCTCCTACTTGTCCCACAGATACTTCAGAGTCAACATGTTCATAGAGAACTTATCATTTCTCCTCAACCTTGTTTCCTTTCAGTACTCTTCATCTATGCGAGTGACATAACATATACCTAATTATTCAAGATAGTAGAGTTGTCCTTGACTTTGCCATCTCCCTTGGTGTCCCGTGTGAGTTGAAAATGATTTGGGGATGAACAGAATTCTGCCTCTATACTAACTTTTGAATTTATTCCTTCTCCCATCTTTTACTTCCAATTTTGTGCATTAGCTCCTTTTTTTTTTCTGTACTTAATGTCCCAATTTCTTAGTTGGTTACCTTGCCTTTTTACTCTCCTTTTCAAAAATACAAGTCTGATTATGTCATTTACTAGTTCAATATCCTTTAGTAGTTTCTCATTGTTTTCAGTATAAAATATAAACACCATATATAGTCCTTTCATAATCTGATCCTTATTCATTTCTTTCTTTTTTAAAAAAATATATTTTATTGATTTTTTACAGAGAGGAAGGGAGAGAGATAGAAAGCTAGAAACATCGATGAGAGGGAGACATTGATCAGCCGCCTCCTGCACGCCTCACAGTGGAGATGTGCCCGCAAGCAAGGTACATGCCCCCAACCGGAATTGAACCTGGGACCTTTCAGTCCGCAAGCCAATGCTCTATCCACTGAGCCAAACCTGTCTTGGCCCTCATTCATTTCTTTTTTCCCATTTTTTTTTTTTTTTTTTTTTTTTTTTTACAATTTTGTAAGAGTATATTTGAGCCAAAATAATGATGTGTGCAGGAGAGCAAGATCTCAATGCTCATTTTCCCCATCTCTTCACCTTGCCTCCAGATTGCCTTCCAAATGTCATGCCCTAGATTCAGTGAACTATTTCACCTCAAGAGGTTTTGCATGTGCTGATCCTTTTGCCAGAAATTCTCTCTTACTTCCTCTATTTACTTAATTTTATAGAGGAAGCTCCTTCTTATATCTGGGTTTGATGCACATCTTGTGGACTCCCATGACACCCTGTATAACATTTCTATTGTGGCTTTTATTGCAATGTATTAAAATGGTATATTTGTTTTCATGGATTCAGACTGAGTTCCTTAGTAGTGACTATGTCTATGTCCCCAGTGCTTACCACAGGATCTGGCACAAATAAGGTATTTTTTCAAAGTTGGTGATAGTCAAAGTTAACTTTAGAAGCAAAGGTGCAGACACTTATGTAGATATTGGTTACATGAGTGCTATTTCTAAACATTTTAATTGCTTATTCCACACAAATTGAAGCTTACTTTCAGAAACTCTCTTACATTGTTTATTGCTGCTGCTATTTTCACCAGAGCAATATCTGAAACCATCTGATTTTATTGTTGGAGGAGCCCGAGGGAATAAAAATAAATTTTTTTCTTTGCAGTGATCAGAAAGGAAATGTGTGTTTTAAAAAATATGTATTATTCTTATTGATTTTAGAGAGGATGGGAGAGGGAGAGAGATAGAAGATCCATGATGAGAGAAGAATCATTGATTAGCTTCTTCCTGCATGCCTCATACTGGGGATGGAACCCGAAACCCAGGCAGAGAATTGAATTGTGACCTCTTGGTTCATAGGCCAATGCTTAACCACTGAGACACTAGCAGAAAGGAAATGTGTTTTTGAAGAATGCAGATAGTTTATTATAGGTTTTGTCTACTTACTTAAGAATATCATTAAACAGAATTGCATAATATCACCACAAAAGTTAGCTGAATGCAAGTCATTTAATTTTGCTTTTAAATAACTAGTGTTTTATAATTCTCCAGGAAAAAGAAATGGTATTCTATTTTAACCTCCAACTTGTCTGACAACATTTGGGTGCACTGTAGTTCAGTTGTGGCACTTACCACCTGAAGTTAATGCAGATACCATGAATTAAGGACTTAGTCCTCCACAAGACTGCCCTTTCTGGTCAGATACCACCTGCAAATAGGCTTCACAGGCCACCTGTACTTTTGACTGACTAGCTAGGGGTCCCCATGACCCTATCAGGTTCAGTAATTCACTAGAATGACTCATAGAACTCAGGAAAATGCTGTATTTATGATTACCGTACAGATAGTTCCCAACTCGGACTTAACGATTTTTTAACTTTACTGTGGTATGAAAGTAATACACATTCAGTAGAAACTGGCTAGGTTAAACTATTATGTTCAATGGATTAAATGTATGTTTGATATATGATACTTTCAAATTACAATGGGTTTATTGGGATGTGATGCCATTATAAGTTTATTATAAAGAATACAACTCATGCCCGGCTAGCATGACTCACTGGTTGAATGTCGAGGTTCATTCCTGATTAGAGGACATACCCAGGTTACAGTCTTCATCCTCAGTGTGGGGCATGTCAGGAGGCAGCTGATCAATGATTCTCATCATTGATGTTTCTCTCTCTCCCACTCTCTCTCTGAAGTCAATAAAAATATATTTAAAATAAAAAATAAAGGATACAACTCAGGGACAACCAGATAAAGAGGCACATGGAGTGAGGTCTAGGAGGGTTGTTCTTCTTTTTTTTTTTACAGAGAGGAAGGGAGAGGGATAGAGAGTTAGAAACATTGATGAGAGAGAGACATCGATCGGCTGCCTTCTGCATGCCCTACACTGGAGATGTGCCTGCAACCAAGGTACATGCCCTTGACCAGAATTGAACCTGGGACCTTTCAGTCCGCAGGCTGATGCTCTATCCACTGAGCCAAACCGCTTTTGGCTCTAGCAGGGTTCTTAATGCAGACCTTCCATGCCCTCTCCCCCATGGAGGGCATATCACCATCCTAGTACTATACTTTGGTGCTCACCAACCAGGAAACTCCATCAAGTTCAGTGGCCATTGTTTTTATTGGGGCTTCATAATGCAGGCATACTCAATTGAATCATTGGCCACATGATTGAACTCAAATTCCTGCCCCCCCTTCTACCTGGGGTCAAACTGGCTGAAAAGTCCCAACCCTGTATTCACAAGGTTAGTCTTTCTCTTTCTGGTGAGCAGACCTCTGTGGGCTATACCCCATTTCCCTCCAACAAGAGGCCCATAAGAATCACCTTATTAGCATAACGAAGACACTTTTGTCACTCAGGAAATTCTAAAGGTTTTAGAAGCTCCATGAGGCAGTGGTTCTCAATCTTTCTAATGCCGTGACCCTTTAATACAGTTGCTCCAACCATAAAATTATTTTTGTTGCTACTTCATAACTGTAATCTTGCTATTGTTATGAACTGTAATTTAAATATCTGATATGCAGGATGTATTTTCATTGTTACAAATTGAACATAATTAAAGCATAGTGATTAATCACAAAAACAATATGTAATTACATATTGTGAAATATTTATTTCTAATTACAAATAAATGAAATTTTGTCTTGAATTGTGGTGTAGCATGGGCAACAGTCTTCATATAACAACAGTAAACTACATTGCTACATTTGCCTCACCAAGGAGTGGTATATTGGTTCCTAAGACCATGGGAAATATGTGTTTTCTGATGGTCTTAGGCGACCCCTGTGAAAGGGTCATTCGACCCCCAAAGGGGTCGTGACCCACAGGTTGAGAACCGCTGCCATGAGGGTATGAGGGTAACCCAGGACAAAAATTAGTCAATTTTTTTGTTGTACAGCATATGGTATTTTGAAGTTAGTATTTTTAAAAAATTCAATTCAAAAGACTTGTTTATTAAAGGTGTAAACTTTATAAAAGCCTATCTTTTGGTTGTGAAAAAAATACTTACATATTATTCTCTCTTTAACTTCTAGACCAGAACATCTTCAATAAAAAAAAAAAATTGTAATTGCTTTCTGACATTCTATAACTACTTGTTTTGCATTTAGGTATTCCCAGTTCCAAAAGGAATACAGTTTAGATGATGTGATGACTTCTCGAAAAGTTTATGATTTTTTGACTGTCTTACAATGTTGGTAAGAAAAACATTTTAATATTTAATTGAAGTTGTTGCTTCTCCCTTCCCCACTTGGGTAAAACTTAGGCTCTGTATCTGGATATATCTTTACTGTATCTTTTTCTATAGGACTACCAATGCATTACCAGTGGGGTGTTCTCTGTGTCCCCACCTGTTGCTGGTGGAAGTGGGCTTCTGGCAGTGTCACAAGAAAAGGAATTTTCTGGGACTTGTGTGGGAGAATGAGGGATATTTATTTGTGTGGGAGTTTCCAAAGTCCCATCTCCCTGCGTCCCGCCAACGAAAATGTCCAGCTGTGTCTTTAGCAGGGCTAGGATTAAAGTCACTGCCCGGAGCCTCTGCTCCATATTTGCACAGTCCAGTTTAGCCTCAGGCCAGCTTAGCTTGTGTTCCTAGCTGCGGTTCATTGTGTGTGGGGTTCGCGTGGTCATGGGCCATGTGGCTTCTAGGGCCACATGGTGATGGAGGGAACATGGAGAAGTGCAAGGAAGCAGGATCAAAGCAAGGGGAGCAAGCGATAGAATTCCTTTGTCTGCGGATTTTAACCTTCCTAGATTTCCCATGCTTGCAAGTGGGTCCACTCCCTCTAGTCATTTTCTTTGTTCCAGGCAAGCACCTTCCCTAACTGTTAGGACTATAGGGCAATACAGGAAGCAGTACACCCTCTGAGATGGCTGTTAGCCTACCTGAGCATCCCCGTGTTAATCTTTCCCCTATGTCACTCCCTCCCCACTTTACTGTGCATTCCCCCTTTGCCCAGTCCCTTCTCCCAATGATCTGCAGGGAATGGACTGGTGGTTCCTTGGGAATGTGAAATTGCAGCTTCCTGGTGAGGCTGCCCCGATGGACATGCTTATAATGTCTGGCCTTTTTTTCACTCTTCTTTATTATCAATAACTAGCTAATTACAAGGGTAACAAATGTAGTCCTCACTTTGGAGTGAATACCCTTACTTCCTTCTCCTGCTTAAAGAAGACTGCCTCTTCTCTTGGAAAATTACATATTTTACTTTCTTTCATATCTTCTACCTATTTTATTTTAAGTGTATTTATTCATTTAAATATGACTTAGGAGGCCACTGAAGTAGCAAGATTTTTCCCTTTGTTTTCCCTTTTGTATGCTTCGACTAGAGGAAATTTTACTCTGCCATAGTAGCTAAGAGTAAGCATAAAGCAAGCAAGAAAATTATAGTTCTAATAATGATAACAGTTACATCTTAAAAATTGCTTGACAATATTTATTTCCTAGAATACTGAGTTAGTACTGCATAGGTCCTACCTGTGCCAAGATATCACCTGGTTGCGTCCTGGAGATACTGGCTGGGATGCAAGTGAACAAGTAGGGCAAGCTTTTATCTGTTACAATATGAGGGTCTGCCCATGTAAAGTCCAGCTGAACTCGCAGAAGGCTCAATCATTTGTCACCTTCCTTCATAGCTTACTCTAAAGGAAAGACCTATTTTGAGAAGATCTCAAGAGTCTGAACCAAAGCATGGACTTTCCGGTATCCTCTATTCCATCCTTTTCCAGTTTTCGAAAGTATTCTAAGGCTGAGTTGTTTGGAGCTGGTTAGCTCTAAGGCAGAATCTGTACTAACCTGAGATAGGAATGCCTTGCATACTTCTCAGAAGTCACCAGAACATGCTTCAAGTACCTACAAAAGCAAGTCCAGATTTCTTTGCACTAAGAACTTTTTGAGAGAGATTCTTAGAGACTAAACAGTCTGAGAGCATTTAAGTTCTTGATAGAGATTTAGCTCTGAGGAGGGAAATATATGTAAGATTTAACTGTAGATATCGCAAAGAAGACCATCCAGTGACCATCAAGCACACTCAGCCACCTCTTGTCCCAGAAAGAACCCCTAGTCTGAAATCTTAGGATTGAGGTGGACCAGGTGTAAATAATTACTTTTACCTCCTCTTAGCCCCACTTCTGATGGTGCTGCAGCAGCAATTTTGGCGAGTGAAGAATTTGTGCAGAAATACAACCTTCAGTCCAAAGCGGTGGAGATTCTGGCACAGGAGATGATGACTGATTTGCCAAGCTCATTTGAAGAAAATAGCGTTATTAAAATGGTACATCTAAAGTTCTGTTTTATTAATTAATCAAGGATTTTTGTTTAAGGATTTCAAGGTTGCTATAGGCTCTGAATATACTTTACTTGAAAAGCAGTCTAGGAAATCTAATATTATAACCCATCCTTAAGAATCTGTTAGGGCTGTGGTCGGCAAAATGTGGCTTGTGAGCCACATGCGGCTCTTTGGCCCCTTGAGTGTGGCTCTTCCACAAAATACCACAGCCTGGGCGAGTCTATTTTGAAGAAGTGGCGTTAGAAGTTTAAATTTAAAAATGTTGACTCTCAACAGAAATTTTAGTTGTTGTACTGTTGATATTTGGTTCTATTGACTAATGAGTTTGCCGACCACTGTTTAGGAGAAAATAACTGATGAGAACATATGCTTCCTGGAATAGAGTCATACATCATTATATGATAACTTTTAATTAACTAGATGTGCTTTTTGTTTTTATTTTGAATTGGTTAAATATGCTCAGAACTTCAGTCTTGCAAAGTTAAGGGGAAAACAAAGATGTTTTCAGGGAACTTTACTGACACTTAAAAAAAAATATTTTTAAATATATTTTTATAGATTTCAGAGAGGAAGAGAGAGGGTGAGAGAGATAGAAACATCAATGATGAGATAGAATCATTGATAGGCTGTCTCCTGCACTCTGGGGATCGAGCCCGCAACCCAGGCATGTGCCCTGACCAGAAATTGAACCATGACTTCCTGATTTTATAGGTTGGCACTCAACCATTGAGCCACACCAGTTGGGTGATACTTCAAAAATCTTGATTGAAGGTTAAGTACAAAATGGAGGAAGTAAAAAAGATGAGAATTCAGACCTAGAGTTAGTTGAATATTTAAATATATATATACTCGAGGACCCGTGCATAAAATTCATGCACAGGAAGGGTCCCTAGCGGCTGCCAGCTGCTGACCGAAGCCTGGGTTGTGGGCTCAATCCCCAGTGGGGGACTTGCAGGAGGCAGCTGATTCATGATTCTCTCTCATTGTGGATGTTTCTATCCCTCTCTCCCTCTTCCTCCTTCTCTGAAGTCAATAAAAATATATTTTAAAAAAACTATGGCATAGTGGCAAATGTACTATAATTAGAAAACCTAAATGTAAGTGCCACCTCTACCACATCCTAGCACCTTAGCTTTGTGATCTTGGGCAAGTTATTGAAACATTTTCAAATTCTGAGCATTGTTGTAAAATTTGTAAATTGTAGTTTAGCATTTATGATTGTTTTTATATATATATATATATATATATATATATATATATGCCTTATTATATCTATATATATAAAAGGCCAATATGCAAAGTGTCCCCTTGGGAGTTTGACCAGGAGACCTAGAGTTTGATTGCTCACTATGACGTGCACTGACCACTAGGGGGCAGCACAGAATGAAGGAAGGCCCCAGCTGGCAGCCAGAAGGAAGGCTCTGGATGGCAGCCTGAAGGAAGGCCCTAGCTAGTAGCCAGAAGGCCCCAATCGGCCCTGATCGCCAGCCAGGCATAGGGACCCTACCCATGCACGAATTTTCATTCACCAGGCCTCTAGTATATATCTACATATACATAAAAGCCTAATATGCAAAGTTCCCCTTTGGGAGTTCGACTGAATGGGAGTTCCATTGCTCACTATGATGTGTGTTGACCACCAGGGCACAGCACAGAACGAAGGAAGGCCCCAGCTGGCAGCCAGCAGCTGGGGAAGGGAGGCCTATAGAATTATAAGTCCTTTTATATATTTGATTTTACCTATTTTATTTTAAATTCTGTCTTTTATAGCACCAGACCTAATATGTATATTTTCCCTCCTGAATATACTTTTATTTGAACTCTCTGTAAAAAATAGAATCAATAGATATTTCAGTATGTGTGGCCAATTCTCAGCTATTCAGTTTATGCCTATTAATTTCATATAATCTATATTTATAAAAGACTAAGCAACTGGCCGATCAGCTAACTGTTCCACCAGCTGACCATTCCACCGGCCAACTGGTAGCTATTATGTGCACTGACCACCAGGGGGCAGATGCTCAATGCAGGAGCTGCCAAGCTGTGGTGACTTGGCAGCTGTGGTTCTTGGGTGATGCACTTGGAACCAGAGAGGAGGGAGCCTGTTTCTGGGGTGTGTCACCCAAGAACTGCCCTCTTGCAATCCAGGACCCCTCAGGGGATGTCAGAGATCTAGTTTCAGCCCGATCCTCACAGGCCAAGCCAAGGGACCCCACTGGTGTACACCAGGCCTCTAGTCATTATATAACAATCCCAGTTTTGATGCCTTTTCTTTATTTATATGTGATTTTGGTTATAGGTTGGCTTTGATATGAGTAAAGAAGCTGCCAGAAAGTGCTATGAGAAATCTGGCCTGAGACCGAGTGATATTGATGTAATAGAACTTCATGATTGCTTTTCTTCTAACGAACTCATTACTTATGAAGCATTGGGACTCTGTCCAGAAGGTACTATCTTTCATGAGATGCATATTAATTTAGTTTCTCTGATAAATTTTCATTTTCACAATTAAAGAATTCATAATTGCTTTCCCTTCCATGTTGCCTCTGCCACACTGCAAAATTAATGTAAGCTACCTTGATACTGGACTTTTAGAACCTGTAGTCTTGAACAATACCAAGACTGAAATAACAGGGTATACAAATAATTTGTATTATGTAAGTCAGGGATTTTTTTTAAAATATATTTTATTGATTTTTTACAGAGAGGAAAGGAGAGAGATAGAAAGTCAGAAACATCGATGAGAGAGAGTCATCGATCAGCTGCCTCCTGCACGCCCCACAGTGGAGATGTGCCCGCAAGCAAGGTACATGCCCCCAACTGGAATCGAACCTGGGACCTTTTAGTCCGCAAGCCGACGCTCTATCCACTGAGCCAAACCGGTCTCGGCATCAGGGATATTTTTGATGTTCTGTTAATTTGAGAGGAAAAGGATGTAAAATTATATTTGTACTTTGATATTTCAAATTGTGTTTGAAGATTTGTAGAAAGAAAAATGGAAAAAATAGTTTGTGGGATCTGGAGGATTTTTTTCTTTTCATGTTTAAGGTGGTTGTACCGTTTTCCATTACTACCAGCAATGTATGAGAGTTTTAGTTGCTTTACATCCTTACCAATATTTGATGGGGTCAGTTTTTAAAAGTTTAGCCATTCTAAAGGGTGTTTTTAGTATGTCTTATTTTCCTATCACTGATGACTAAAGATGTTAGCATTTTTTCATGTGCATATTGGTCATACATGTATTTTTTGTGTGAAGTGTCTGTGCAGAACTTTTGCCCTTTAATTATTGGGTTGTTTGCCTTCTTTAAGAGTTATAAGAATATATATATAAACTCTGGATAAAGTCATTGGTCTGATATGTATATGTTGTGAACATTTTCTCCCAGGCTGTGGCTTGTCTTAGTTTTATTAATAGTGTTGCTTGAAAAACAACTTTTTAAAATTTGGATGAAATGCAAATTATCAATATTTTTAATGATTTATGTTTTTTTGTACTCTAAGAAACTTCTGCCTATCTCAGGGTCATAAAGATTTTCTTCTGTTTTTATTTCTAATTTTATAGATTTAGATGTTATATTTAAGCATATAATCCACTTTGAGTAAATTTATGTATATGGTGTAAAATAAAAGTCAATATAAATCTTTTTTATTTTATACACATATCCAGCACTAGTTACTGAAAAAGACTTTTCTCTCCACATTGGATTGCATTAGAACCTTTGTTCAAAATCAATTGCCCATATATATATGTAAGGGTCCATTTTTGGACTCTTTCTTCTGTTCCATTGATCTACATTCTTTTTTTTAAAAATGTTTTTATTGATTTTTTAGAGAGAGAGGGAGGGAGAGACAGAGAGATGCGAGAAAGAAACATCAATCAATTGCTTCTCATATGTACCCCAACTGGGGACCGAACCTGCAACCTGGGCACGTGCCCGATAGGAATTGAATTGGTGGCAGTGCTCAACTAATTCACCCACATTGGCCTGGGCTGATCTACATTTTTATCTTTTTACCAATATCAAATTATTTTGGCTACTGTAATTACATTATATAGTACTGTAGTATATAGCAAGTCTTGAGATTAAATAGGGTAAGTTCTCCAACTTTAGTCTTTTTTTTAAAAAATTATTTATATATTTATGTATGTATGTATGTATGTATGTATGTATGTATTTCCTCACCTGAAGATATGCTTTTATTGATTTTAGGGAGAGAGAAAGAGCGAGAGCAAGAGAGAGAGAGAGAGAGAGAGAGAGAAAGAGCGAGAGCAAGAGAGAGAAAGAGAAACGGAGAGGGAGAGAAAGAAATATTGATGTGAGAGAGAAATACTAATTAGTCGCCTTCCACATGTGCCTCAACCAGGGATCAAACCTGCAACCAAGTATGTTCCCTGTCTGGAAATCAAACATGCCACCTTTTGGTGTATGGCAGTGGTCATCAAACTCATTAGTTAACAGAGCCAAATATTAACAGTACAACAACTGAAATTTCTTTTGAGAGCCAAATTTTTAAAACTTAAACTTCTTCTAATGCCACTTCTTCAAAATAGACTCACCCAGGCCATGGTATTTTGTGGAAGAGCCTCACTCAAGGGGCCAAAGAGCCACATGTAACTTGCGAGCTGTGGTTTGCTGACCACTGGTGTATGGGATGGTGCTCCAACCAACTGAGCCACACTGGCCAGGGCCAACTTTGTTCTTTTAAAAAATAATTTAGTTATTTTAGGTCCTATTCATCTCTAAGCACATGTTAGAATTAGTTTGTCAATTTCTATAAAAATGCAGCAACAAAAAACTTGCTGGAATTTTCACTGGGACTTCTTTGAATCTATAGACCCATTTAGAGCTAATTGTCAGCTTAACAATGTCGAATCTTCCAATCCATTAGATGGTATGCTTTTCTATTTATTTAGCTTTCCTTTGGAAAATGCCCTAATGGAATATTATTTAACTATAAAAAAGAATGAAAATCTTTCCATTTGCAACAACCAGGATGGACCTTGAGGGCATCATGCTAAGTGAAATAAGTCAAGAAAGACAAATACCATATGATCTCATTTACATGAGATCTCAGTTTATGGAACCTGAAAACAAAACAAAAAACCAAGTTCATATATACACAGAACATATTGGTGGTTGTCAGAGGCGAAGGTTGGGGTGTTGGGCAGTTGGGCAAATGGATGAAGGTAAGTAAAAATGTACAAACTTCCAGTTACAAAATAAATAAGTCATGGGGTATGTAATGTACAACTACATTACATGGTGACTTTCCTATATAATAAAAGGCTAATATGCAAATTGAATAAAAGGTGAAGTGACCAGGGTCACTGTGATGGGCACTGACTACCAGGGGGTAGATGCTCAATGCAGGAGCTGCTTCCTGTGTTCCCACAGGGGGAGCACCACTCAGCCAGAAGCTGGGCTTACGGCTGGCAAGTGAAGCAGCAGTGGCGGGAGCCTTCCCCGTCTCCACGGTAGTGCTAAGATGACTGGCTTCTGGACATCCCCTAAGGGGTCCTGGACTGCAAGATGGTGGGACCCCCAACCCCCACCCTGAGTGCACAAATTTCATGCACTGGACCTCTAGTAGTTAAAAATACTGTATTGTATATTTGAAAGTTGCTAAGCATATAGATTTTCAAAATTAGCATCATAAGAAAAGTAAATTTTGTAACTACATTTGGGGATGGATGTTAGCTGGACTTATTGTAGTCATTTCACAATATAGACAAATATTGACTCGTGATGTATACTTGAAACTAATATAAGTTATATGTTAACTATATCTTATAAATTTGATTATTAAATTATGCAAATACATGTGAAATAATTAGAATTAAGGCCTGACAGAATTAGTGCTTAAAAGCTATTAGCTGCCCCTGACAATCACCATTATTCTCATTACCTCAAGATTTCACCTCTCGTTACTTTATCAGAAATATCATCTGGAGGAGTAATTGATATAATGCATGCTTTTTATTACCTTTTTACCATTTGGAAGAATGTCATGGGAATTTATAGGCATGTTGAAGTTGCTAAGCATGTAATGTAATTTTTTCCTTTTAAGTTTACATTTATGGCTCAACAGTATTTTCAGCCATTTCCCTTTATTTCATATAGTGTTCTTTTTTCTGTCTCTCTCCCTTCCTCTTTCCTGTTTATTAAGAATATTTGTATAGTATATGAAAGTACAGTTAAAAATGTAGGGAAGTGAATATAGTTTGGCAAAGTTATAATTTTTTAAAGTGGATATAATTTAGTTATAGTATTGTATCCATTTCAGTTCTTTTCTTTTGGTTCTCTGAATTTTTATTATACTGTACTTGTAGCAATTTTGGAAGCCAAGAACTCTTAGGAATTAATAGGTGCTTTTTTTTAATATAGGAAATGTTCTGAAAATATATGCCTTTATTACTCAATATTTATTACCTAAATTTTAAATGTGCTTATGTCAATTTGATGTTAGTTTGAGCTGCTAAGAAATGCTTGCTGTAAGACATTCTTGGCTCTATGGAAGTTTAAAAAACATATCATTTGTTCCAATGTTATTTTTAACATTTGTGAATATATTTTCCCTTCTATAGGACAAGGTGGAAAACTGGTTGATAGAGGAGATAATACTTATGGAGGAAAGTGGGTCATAAATCCTAGTGGTGGATTGATTTCAAAGGGACACCCACTAGGAGCTACAGGTAATGCTGCACAGAGAGTTCACATACTTTTTGTTATCATTTGTCGTAGGTGTGAATGATTAGTCATTGATTTGAAAGATTGTATTCTCTAAACTTGGTAGTTAGTGCTTTAAATGATTGTTTAGCCACAATATTTTTTATTTTTCTTTAAGTATAGGATACTTCAGTGATCTTAATTAATTGATGAGAATTTGAATTAGTTGATATTCTAAATTTAACAATTTGTATTTTTTAAAGTATGAGTATGTTCAAATAGGTACAACTTAATTAACAAGATGTTTCCCAATAGAGATCTGGATAGACCTGCTAGATATGAATCATTTGAGATGAACACCTTAATTATATGTAGTTATATATGTGGTTGATGTTGCAAGGAAATTTTTTTCTTTTGAGAGAACTGAACTAGAACTTATGAAATATGAATTTTATTATGGCTGTACTGCTGACTGGCCATGTGACTCTTTTGATTAATCACCAGTTACTCAATCACTTTGATTCTTAGTTTCTTAAATTATAAAATGAAGGAATTACACAAAGGAATTTCTAAAATAACTTAGTACTCAAATTCTGGGACTTATTTTTATATAGATAGGTGAGTTTTATATTTTTCCATATTGTCTTATATATGAATTAGTTAATTTAGCAAAATTTTACAAATGCTAAGATTCCAAAATACATATATTAGAATTAATAATGTATTAGTATTCATTACAGCAGTTAATTTTGGTTTATTGCTATTTATCACTTACATTTAGTGAGCTTATAATTTAGTAGAGAAAGAGGTGTACATAGATGGATGGAGAGTAAGAGAGATAGTAAGATATCTACACACAGCTAGTTGCAATATAATGTGCCAGCTTGCTTTTTGTTTTCTGTCTTGTCTCTTCTTTGGTTACTTTGTCTTTTTCATGCTATCTTTTTATTAATTGGGTAATTTTCAGCATTTCATTTTCTCTTTTTTATTGGATTGTTTCTTTTTCTTATTCCTTAGTGTTTGCTCTAGAATTTACCACATGATTTTTAAATTTATCACAGTCTATATTCAAATAATGTTATAATACTTCACATAAAATGTAAGGGATTTTTACAGCAGAATATTTGCATTTACTCCCATCTTATCCTTTGTGCTATTATTGTACTTCTAAATATATTATAAACTCCACAACATATTATTATTTTTATTGCTTTAAATAGTTTAATACCTTTCAGAGAAATCTAAAAGTGAGAATGAGAGTGGTGTCTTTGGGGGAAAATAACATTAGGAAATACTGTCCTTTATAAAGTACCAAGAACACTGGCAAAAATTGTCAGACTTTTTTCAGAACATTGGAAATTAACCAGTGGCTCACAACAATATAGGAGAATATTTATTAAAAACAAATAGCTGAAGAAAAAAATCAAAACAACAGCAACAACAAAAGAAATAATTTAATTTCTGTTCAAACAGCAAGCTTTGTGGCATTTTGACTTGTACCCTCCTTCCCCAGCTCCATGGTAGCCTTGAAAACCGACAGCATGTGGTCATGGTGAAAATAAATAGTTTAGTTGGTACTGGAGGAGTCAGAATGGAGGTGAAACTCTTTCAAAACCCCATTCTCAGAGCATTGTCGTTATGTGACTTGTCATTCCCTGGTAAACCCTATTTAAAAGTCTTGTTTTTATGTAACCTAACTGAGAATTTGTCATGTGCAAATGGTATTTTCCCAGGACATTTGTTAAGAACAATCAGCAACAAGGTGCTAATAACAATTGGGGTGGGGGGTGGGGGATGGAGAAAGCAAACCAATCAAAAAAAAGTAAAAAAAAAAAAAAAATCTGGGCAATGAGAGGTTTGTAGGAGGCTTTGAAAATGTGTGACATATTCCTGGGACTCTAGGACAGCAATTTTCAGCCGGTATGCCAAGGCTCACTGGTGTGCTGCAAGATTTTTAAAACATGCAATACCTGATTATTTAGTCCAGCACACTGACCTCTTTTCCCTTAGATCAAGATGTCAATCTCAAAGGCTAACAGGGCCAAATAAACAAAATTTAAGTTTATATGGGCCGCAAAAAAACCCCAAAAGCTTCAATTTTCATAGAGACATGCTGAATACAAAGGGCTGAAATAAATGAGTAATCTTTAACATAAAATAATAGAACATTTTAATAAAAATATTGTCTCTAACATTAACTTACCAGACACTGAATAACTGCACAAATTAAAAAGCGTAACACAAATAAACCTACTTTTCTTGTTCTCCAAAAGCAAAATATTTCCGTTGTGCACATCAAACAAGTCAGTACAAAACTAATGACGTGGCAATTGGCTGCTAAAATATTTGCTGCTAGTATTAGTGGAGGGAACTGGTGAGCCTGGGTATAAGGGGTGTAAGGGAAATCAATGCAACACGATTATAGTAATCAGTCATTAGCAAATGTTGAAGTTATTAATAATTATGTATAATAGGATTTGTAAAAATTAAATTACCAAATATTTATTAAAACATTTCTTTCATACTGTTATATTGGCTGGGCTGCAAAAATATTTGTTGTGGGTTGCATGTGGCCCATAGGCTGCGAGTTTGACGTGCTTGCCTTAGATTGTCAAATTAAAAAAAAAAATGACAACCTCAACACAACATAGCCACCCAGTATGAATGAATCAAAATTATACCTATTTTTTTCTGGTTTGCCACAAAATTTTAGTAATCAATTGATATGTGCCGTGAGATGAAAACAGTTGAAAATCCCTGATCTAGGACACCAAGTACATAATATAAGGCTGCGTATATGCCCAAGACTCTATGTATGCTCAGGAAGGACAATAGAAGGTCCTAAGCGCTTACCTCTGGGTAAACTTGGGGCTCTGCATAAGCAGGGGTAAATGCTAAAGTGGAGTTGTAAACTACCTGGGTGAGTGCTTTGACACAATACACAGAGCCTCTGCAAAGCCTGGGATACTTATTAGTTCCAGGCATATACGGAAGTCTCCATTCAGCCATTAGCTGGCCACTAAGCTAACCAAGAAGAAAATCCAGTGGCTGATGTGACAAAGAATACAGACTTTATAGAATTATTTTGGAAAAGTCACTAGATGAAAAATAACAACAAACTCTGGAAAGAGGGGAGAATCTTACTTCTAAAATTGCCACATCATATTATTTAAATTGTACGATTTCCAACAAAAAACAATACGATGTAAAAGAAACAAGTGCAGCCCATGCACAGGGAGTTGGGGGAAGCAGTCAATAGAAACGGAAGTAACTCAAACATTGGATTTACTAGATAAAAACTTTAAATACAGAAGATGTATACCAGAAACTTATACAATTTTATTAACCAATGTCACCCTAATAAATTCAAAATTTTTTTTAAAAAAGACTTTAAATTAGTTATTTAACTATGTGCAGATAACTAAAGGAAACTATATATAAAGAACTAAAGGAAAGTATAACAAAGTTTCACCAAATAGAATATAACTTAAAAATATATTTTTTTATTGATTTCAGAGAGGAAGGGAGAGATAGAAACATCCATGATGAGAGAGAATCATTGATCAGCTGCCTTGTACTGGGGATCAAGCCTGCAACCCCCGCCCACAACCTGGGCATGTGCCCTAACTGGGAATCGAATTGTGACCTTCTGGTTCATAGGTTGATATTCAACCGTTGAGCTATGCCAGGCAGGCACTCCTATTTGAGGATACCATAATAAGGTCAACATTTTTGTACAAGTCTATTTGTGGACATACCTTTTGTATTTCTCTTGGATTAATCACTCAGTGAAATTGCTGGATCATAGGCTGGATGTATGTTTAACTTTATAAGGATCTGCCAAATCATTCTCCAAAGTGTTATAATATGTTTTTTAATATTGCTCAATGACAAATTTTAACATTTAATATATTTTTCTCTTCCTCCTTACCTTAGTTCTAATCCTCAAAGTCACTCTTTCAATATTTCTTTTGTATTTTTCCAAAATTGTTATGCTTATTACAAATACATATGTATATGTGTGTTTTATACAATCTTTCCGTATTTATGTGTGCATATGAGTGTATTTATCACATTGTAGGTTACTTTCTTTACTTATATCTTAAAAATCTTTGAATTATCCCTTATAAATATTCTTTATTCTCTTTAATGCCTGTGTGGTATTCTCATTGTAAGAAATTTACCTACTTATTCACTGATAGGTAGACATATAGATTCTGTGAAATTTGTCATTACAGAGAAAGCTGCAGTGAGCATCCTTGTGTAATTGCATACTTTTGCAAGTGTTAACCATAGAGTAAATTCCAAATAGTCAAAGGTTAGTTTGTATTTAAAAATAGGTGGAGCCCCACCACGTGGCTCAGTGATTGAGCATCAACCTATGACCCAAAGATCATGGTTTGATCCCCAAAATGTGGCGTGTAGGAGGCAGCCAATTAGTGATTTTCTTTCATCATTGATGCTTCTGTATCTTCCTCTCCCTCTCTGATATAAATAAACATTTTTAAAATTATTATTTTTTAAAAAATATATATTTTGTTGATTTTTTACAGAGAGGAAAGGAGAGGGATAGAGACTTAGAAGCACACTCCCCTGTGGGGATGTGCCCACAACCAAGGTATATAACCTTGACTGGAATTGAACCTGGGATCCTTCAGTCTGCAGGCCAAAGCTCTATCCACTGAGCCAAACCAGTTAGGATATATATATATATACACACATATATGTGTGTGTGTGTGTGTGTGTGTGTGTGTGTGTATATATATATATATATATATATATATATATATATGTAAATTATTTAAAAAAATAGGAGGATATTGCAAAATTTTCTTCAAAAGAGATTAAACCAGTGTATAATCCTAACAACTAAGAGAATGCTTCTTCTTCTATAATCTTGTCAACATTGGATTTTATTTTTATCAAAGGTAAATAATTTGCCAATCTTGGCAGGTTATCCAGTTTCTGCCCCCTCAGGGTACTAACAAGATAACTTAAAACACCCCAGGAAGATAACATTTACCCATTTCTTAAATACTTAAAGAGAGACTCACACCTTTTCCAGTTATCTTTTGAAAACACTAATATTTATTTGAGTCTGCACTGTTGGTCAAATTTTCCTCTTATCCATTTTTGAGGGATAGTGTTTAGTGGTGATATTTTAGGGGAAAAACTTATAAATCTTGATGACATGATTGGTAGTCTAAATAAGGATGAGCAATTATTAAAGAGTAAATGTTTACTTGCTACATATTGTGACTTGGATATATTTCAGATGAACCTGACACATGGTTATTAGCTATAGTCCAAGAAAGAATTCAGACTCCTGGAAAAAAATATTTCAGAATGACAGCACTGAGTAGTTTAAATATTTCCCCCTGGTTACTTGGACAACCAACAGCAATAGGATTTTAAGAGAATTAAGTGAGTGTTCCAAAACATGATGGATGGGATGGTGAGAGTGTCAAGTTCTCTTCTATAAATGGCATCAGTTTACTAGTAACTGTAATATATTGCTACTTTGGGAGAACTCGGTTTTGAAGAATTACCTTTCAAATTAAAGCTCTAGTATATTAGTTTCTGATTTTAACTTGTTCAGATCTGCATGAAAAAAAAAGCTTCTTAGCTGCTAGAGCAAAGAAGATAGATTTAAGCATTTGAATGGAATATTCTCTTGTTCACTGTCAGTTTGAAAATATGAAGTCCTTTAGATTTTGCAATGAGAAAGATAACCTCAGGAAACATATAAGAGGCAGATAATGTAATAACAGAAATAATCATAATGCAAGGCAGAATATGACTGCCTTAGACAAAGTATAAACCAGAACTATGAAGGAAAGGAAGAGGGAAAGAAGAATGGCAGTTGAAGATTTATTAAATACCCGTCGCATGCCGAGTTCTGTGCTCACATTTGTATCTACTTGGGTTCGGGGCGAAGAGAAACACAAAGAAGAAGCATGTTTAAACTGGAGTGGACTGTTTCTTTTTACCAAGATAGGTTTAATGCCTTCTCACCTTTACAAACTCTGTCTTTACTATTTTCTCAATAATAATAACAACAGCAAACACTTGTAAGATGCCAAGTGCTGGATACTGTTCTCAGTATTTTTCATGTATAAATCTCATATCTATTTTTATATTTTATAAAAAAGGAAAATAGAAGCACAGAGTAACTTGCACAAAGTCACCAAATTAAAGTGGCAAAGCTAGGATTCAAACCAGGCAGTTTATTTCTAGAGTCCAAACACTTACCCATTGGACTCTATTTCAATACCCTTTCCTCAGTGGAAAAGCCCATTTTCAAGGTCCATCTCAGGTGTCAGATAACAGTTAAGAAGCTTTTCCTGACTTCTGGACCCCTCCATAGATTGAATTAATCTTTCCCTTTTCTAAACTCCTGCTATACTTTCTCTGTATTTCTCTTTTGACATTTATGTTTGTGGTACATATATTATTTATGGCTTAAAAAATTCTCTCCTATTTGACTAAGAGCCTATGGAGGCAGGATCCAAATTTCATTTGTCTCTGTACCCTGAACAATGCCCAATACAAGATTTTACACATGTAAAGGGGATGGTTGAATAAATTAATGATCTTTTAACATCTGAAAGGTTGTATGAGGCAGAAAGAATAAACTTGTGTAGTGTGGGAAGAATTAGGATCGTTGGGAAGAAGTCATGAGAAGGAATATTTTTGGTTGATACTGGAAAAAACTAACATGGTTTCTCAAAAGTGGGATAGGTTGCTTCCTGAGAGAACATCTTTCATAAAGACTGTGCATGGGAAGTACAAGTAACAACTTGATGGAAATGTTGTAAGGGGATTTGGCCTTCTGTTAGTGCCTGAGATTTGAAGAACTCTTAGATCCTTTCTAGTTCTAAGATGCTTTGATCTCTCAGTGGGATGTGATTATTTCTCCTCCTGAAATAACATAGCTTTTAATGGTACATATATTATTCTATCATGTGATTTTTAATGGTACATATATTATTCTATCATGTGATTTTTCTTTGCAAGTCTTAATGCTCTTAAGGATCTTAACTTAGGTTTTAAGAATTTGGATGAAAATGAAATGTGAGTAAATGGAATTTTAGCCAGGGGGCCTCACATACTCAAACCATGGCTTGGCTTGTCTTCTACTCTACACGAGACTACCCAAAAAACTAATGCAAAACTAACAATTTTTGGGAAAATGGATGATGAGACCTAAATCCGATACTGACTCCAAAATTCAGTAACCCTAATAGCTTTTTACCAAAGCATCTATGTCTCCTATCATTGTATCCTACAGGCCACATTCCTATTACTTAGAATTCTGCATTTTTACCACTATGATATGAGGGGAGGTACATTTTATCATTAAGCTCTAATGAACATTCTCTAGTGCCAGGAGAGATGGAGCACAAGAGAGAGTGCTTACTCTTCATACCTGTTGTCAGATAGAGCTACCCAGGAGCAGGTCCTGGCTTTTATTATTCTTGTCAAGAAAAAGGAAGAGAGAGAAAGATGATTGTGTCTATATGTCCCATATTTCATTTATTTTCTTATTTTAATATCTTACTGTTTGTGTTTTCTTGTTCCAGCTGTTTATTTCCTTTTCCAGCCACCTTTTGGATTTATCTTATGATTCTATTTTTCTATGTTTCATTATAGTCTATTTTCAAATGCTTTTATACCATTTCACTAATAGTATACTTCCATCTCTTGTGTAGGTCTTATAATACAGTTGTGAATATTTCTTTTGCATACTGGCCAGGCGAAAAGTAGGTTTATAGTTGTGAGTATGTGAAACAGTTTATTCTTATATTCTTATTTATTATTTTCCATACAAACAACTGTAAGCCTACCTTTTTTTTTTCTTTTAATGCTCACCTGATATTTTTCCATTGGTTTTTAGTGAGTGTAGGAAGGTAGAGGGCGAGATGGAGAGAAACACCAATATGAGAGAGACATATCAATTGGTTGCCTCCTGCATGCCCCCTACCTGGGAACTTGTAACCAGGTAGGTATGTGCCCTTGATTGGAATCAAATCCTGGACCCTTCTATCTACTCCTCTATCCACTGAGTCAAACCGGCTTGGGCTGTGAGCCTACTTTTGCCATACTCTATATGTTGTAAACCCCATAATGAATTATTATTTTTGTTAAAAAAAAATAATCTTTTAAAAATTTAAACAATAAGAAAAAAAGTATGTATTTACCCAGGTAGTTACTGCCTCTTCCAGGCCTCTTCATTCATTTGTGTAATTCACATTGCCATCTGCTATCATTTTTCTTCTGCCTAAAGAACTTCCTTTAACGTTTCTTAGTGTGGATGTTGCAGTATGGTGGCAAGTTCTTTAAACTTTTTATGTATGAAAATGTCATTATATTACATTTTTTTTAACATGGTATTTTACATTTGGTAGCATTCTAGGTTGGTAATTTTATAACTTTTGGAAGAAACATCTGCTATTACATAAACACTCATCTATCATTGTATGCTGAGTCCATTAAAGCGTTGCCCCTTGAAACTCAGCAAATCTTTTCTTTTTCAAAAAGCCAAGCTCTGCCCAGCCAGCATGGCTCAGTTCAATTGAACCAGGAGGTCACAGTTCGATTCTTGGTTAGGGCACATGGACGGGATCCCCTGTGTGAGGAGTATAGGAGGTAGCCGGCCAATGATTGATCATTAATTTTCTGTCTTTCTTTCTCTCTTCTTTTCTGAAATCAATTAAAGTATATTTAATAATAATAAAAAAAGCCAGGCCCCAATAATAGAACATAATGCTAAGGACTTTATTTTTTTTAATTATCTTTATTGTTGAAATAATTACAGATGTTCTCTTTTTTCCCCCATTGACCCCCTCCACCCATTGTTCCCAGTCCCCCCGGGCCTTCACCACACTATCATCTGTGTCTATGGGTTATGCATATATGCATATAAATTCTTTGGTTAATCTCTTTCCACCAAACCTCCCCCCCCCACCTTCCTGCCTTCCCTCTGAGATTCATCAGTCTGTTCCATGCTTCTGTGTCTCTAAATCAGTCTTTTTTAAAAATTAAATCTTTATTATTCAGATTATTACATTTATTTATCTTTTTTCTCCTCCATAGCCCCCCTCCACCCGGCTCCCACCCCTCCCTTTACCCTTACCTCCCCCACCATTGACCTCATCCATGGGTGTATGATTTTTGTCCAGTCTCTCCCTGCACCCCCTTCACCCCTTTCCCCCTGAGGATTATCAGTCCACTCCCTTTCTGTGCTCCTGATTCTATTATCTTCACTAGTTTATTCTGTTGATCAAATTTTTAATCCACTTCATTTTTAGATTCACTTGTTAATAGATATGTACTTGTTGTTCATAATTTTTTATCTTTTACCTTTTTCTTCTTCTTCTTCTTAAAGAGTATTCAGCATTTCATATAATACTGGTTTGGAGTTGATGAACTCCTTTAGCTTTTTCTTCTCTGTGAAGCTCTTTATCTGCCCTTCAATTCTGAATGATAGCTTTGCTGGATAGAGTATTCTTGGTTGTAGGTTCTTGCTATTCATCACATTAAATATTTCTTGCCATTCCAGTCTGGCCTGCATAGTTTCTGTTGAGAAATCAGCTGACAATCGTATGAGTGCTTCCTTGTAGGTAATTAACTGTTTTTCTCTTGCTGCTTTTAATATTCTCTCTCTTTGTCTTCTGCTCTTGGTATTTTAATCATGATGTGTCTTGGTGTAGTCCTCTTTGGATTCCTTTTATATGGGGTTCTGTGTGCTTCCTGGACTTGTAAGTCTATTTCTTTCACCAGATGTGGGAAATTTTCAGTCATTATTTCTTCAAATAGGTTTTCAGTATCTTGCTCTCTCTCTTCTTCTGACACCCCCACAATTCTGATGTTGGTATATCTGAAGCTGTCTCAGAGGTTCCTTACATTATCTTCACATTTTTGAATTCTTTTTTCTTCTTGCTTTTCCAGTTGAGTGTTTTCGGCTTCTTTATATTTCAAATTTTTGACTTGATTCTTGCCTTCCTCTACTCTGCTGTTAGGTCTCTGTATAATATTTTTTATTTCAGTCAGTGTATGTTTAATTTCTAGTTGGTCCTTTTCCATCTCTAATTGGACCTTTTTCATCTCCTGTTGGGTCTCGCTAAATTTATCCATCTTTTCTCGGATATTCTTGAAAAACCTTATAAGTGTGGTTTTGAACTCTATATCCAGTCATTTGTTTTCCTCCATTTCTTTTGTTTGTGATCTCTTCCTTTGTCTCCGCATTTTCACTATGCCGGGAGAACTTCTGTGTTGGATTCAGCCTTATGATACCAGACTTGCAAAACTGCAAAAGCCTCTCTGTTGAGCTAGGGAGAGGTGGAGTCTCAGGGGTTAACAGACCACCTTGCCTTCCAGTCGGCCCTGTCCTCCAGGGCCCCTGGGTCTCACGTGTCTCTGGTTAATAGCTGGAGTGGTCCCTGTGCATGTGTGCAGTACCTCTAGACCACTGCCTTTCCAGCTCCCTTGTGCTCCAGAACCATATGAGTCTGGGTCCCTAGGGTTTAGCCCGAAACTGGGGTTTAGTGGAGCTAGAAGTGGCACAGTTGGGAGGCTCTGTCTGGATCTGGGGTTTAGTGTTGTAGGATAAGGGGTTCAATGCTGTTGGGAGTCTCCGTCTCCCTCCCGCCAGAGAAAGCCAGCCAGGTTCTCAGGCACTCGCTCTCTCCACGCGTGCGTCTTTGTACCTCAGCTTTTTGCAGCTCCTCTGGGTTTCTGTGAGCCCCTCTCTTTCCTTCTAGTTGTAGAATTTCCACTCAGCCAGCTTTCCCGTGGTTCTGGATGATGTCCTTTCTGTCTTTTAGTTGTAGTTTTGAAATTGTTGTGCGAGGCAGCAGTGTAGGTGTTTACCTATTCTGCCATTTTGGATTCCAACAATGATTCTTTCTCCTCTAGATCAGTCTTGTTCATCAGTTTATTTGTACATTAGATTCCACATATGAGTGAGATCATGTGATACTTTTGTTTCTCTGGCTGGCTTATTTTGTTTAGCATGATACTCTCCGGGTCCTGCCATGCTGCCTCAAAGGTACCCACTAGTAGATGAGTGGGTAAAAAGCTGTGGCATTCTATGCAGCTGTAAAAAAGAAGAGGCCTTTAGATGTCTCATTTGAAACTAAAGCTGCACTGACGTCTTTGTATTTGGCTGTCTTAAAAGTATAGGAGAAGTTATGGGTTCAGGGTAGCAGGAGGAAGAAAATATTTCAAGTAACAAACCTTGTAGTGTTTTCATTCTATGGTTTTTCATAGCATTTATTACTTATCTTTATTAGCACTATGACTTCTTTATATCTTCAGCACTTATGGAGTGCTTGATGGATGTTTGAAAGGTTTCTTTTTTTTTTTCTTTCTTTTTTTAAATATATTCCATTGATTTTTAACAGAGAGGAAGGGAGAGAGGGATAGAGAGTCAGAAACATCGATTAGAGAGAAACACCATCAGCTGCCTCCCGCACACCTCCCACTGGGGATGTGCCCTAAACCAAGGCACATGCCCCTGACCAGAATTGAACCTGGGACCCCTCAGCCCTCAGGCTGACACTCCATCCACTGAGCTAAACCAGTCAGGGCAGAAAGGTTTATTTTCAATAGCAACTAAACTGTATATCTATGTAGCTGAGTCCTTAGCTAATTATCCTAATATATATAAAGGTGGAGTCACGATTGAAGTCACTGGTCATCATGAAGTGCTTGGAGCACCTCTCGGTCTACCCTCTTCTTCAGCCCCCAAGCCGCTTACCATTGCAGGGGGCTGGCAGCGGGGTGGGCCTGGGCACTGTTGAGCAGCAGTGGTGGGCAGCTTTGCAGGTTGGCCATGAGCTTAGAGGAGACATAGGTTTCACGAAGCAGTCATGGGGATGGGGGAGTGGGCAGGTGGGGAGTTTTGTGGAGCAGTTGCAGGGTCAGGGAGCCTCGTGGAGCAGTGGTGGGGCAGGGGGCGGTTTCATGGAGCGTCCAGCGGCGAGCTTCACAGGGTGGCAGCAAGCTTCACAGAGCATTTGAGGGGCAGGGAGAGCCTTGTGGAGCAGTTGAGGGGCATCATGGAGCGTCCCGGGGTGGGAAGCTTCACATAGCATTGCAGGGCAGCAGAGGCCATGCAATGGAGGCCAAGCTAGGCCTAGAGACCCTAACCGTACACAATTTCATGTGTGCAGGGACTCTAGTGTATCTATGGAATAGCGAAATACTCAGATTAGCTAGGACTCCACAACTGTCATGACCAAACAGCAGGCTCCTGAAGCTGCATTGTGCCTGGCCGTGGTGAGGGAGGGATCTCAGGCCGCGGTCCGTGGGGCTTGACAGGGGACCTCAGACTGCGCCCCTCCACCCAGCAGGGCTTGATGAGGCACTTCAGGCTATGTCTCCTGCCCTGCTGGGCTTGACAGGGGACCTGCAGAGGAGGGCAGTTAGGGTGACCAAGCCCACAGCGTAAGGCAGTTAGGGGCAAACAGGCTGGCAGGGGAGCAGTTAGGCATCAATCAGTCTGGCAGGGGAGTGGTTAGGAGGTGATCAAACTGGTAGGCAGAAGCGGTTAGGGGCAATCAGGAAGACAGGCAGGCGAGCAGTTGGGAGCCAGCAGTCCTGGATTGTGAGAAGGATGTTTGGCTGCCCGTTTAGGCCCGATCCTACCTGGAGAACACCACCCCCCCCCAACCCATGCCCCCTTCCATGAATTTTGTGCTCTGGGCCTCTAGTTTTTATATAAAAAGATTAGCCATCTTGTTAGGAAATTTATGCAGCAAGTTGGTAGTAAAATGAAGTAATTAGGTTAAAAAATATTTTTTTCCTTTATAAAAGACTGTGAGAAGGGCATTACTGTTTAAACATACTACTTAGACAGGATGTCTATTCTTATGCCCATCTACAATGTATAAATATATTCATGTTTGATAGTTTATTTTTTTCCAAGCAAAGGAAAATTAATGGTTTTCACTTTAGTGCCAGAAGTTATCCAAGGAAGGAGAAAAGTGTAAAAATATGCTCAAATAGTTTATGCTCTTATAACTGTCTGCCATGCCTTCTTAGCAAGTGGAATTCTGAGGCCAACTTTGGTCTCTCACCCTTCATAGATCCATGTTTTAGAGACACAAGAAACATCCTGTAGTTTATTCTGAAGGTAGGCAACCAGAAAGCTCAAATGATCAGTATGTTTTCCCACAGACAGTCATCTTTTGTCAAAAGCAAATAAATTCCCTCCCTTAAAAAAAA
>PVJN01018802.1:0-38371 GCA_004026805.1 Lasiurus borealis
CGCCAGGTGAGGGGGGAGGGGAGGGGCGGGCGCGGCGGGGGCGGGAGCGCGGGGCCGGGCAGAGCCGCCGCCGCCGGGCGCCCTGCGGGCCGGGCTGGGCGCGCCCTCGGCCCCGTCGCCGCGGGGTCTCCGGGCCGGGCCGGGCGGGGCGGGCGGGAGGGCGCCCCCTGCTGGAGGCGGGCGCCGCGGGGTCTCCGGGCCGGGCGGGAGGGCGCCCCCTGCTGGAGGCGGGCGCCGCGGGGTCTCCGGGCCGGGCCGGGCGGGGCGGGCGGGAGGGCGCCCCCTGCTGGAGGCGGGCGCCGCGGGGTCTCCGGGCCGGGCCGGGAGGGCGCCCCCTGCTGGAGGCGGGCGCCGCGGGGTCTCCGGGCCGGGCGGGAGGGCGCCCCCTGCTGGAGGCGGGCGCCGCGGGACAGGTGCGCTGGCGCCTCACCTGCCGCCCCCGCCGGCCGCGCGGTGTGGGAGGCGGGGCGGCCGCAGTGCAGCGGCGGAAGCGGGGGGCAGGGGAGTGAAAGGGGGTGTCCGCGGGGCTGCTGCCCCATTCAACCCAGCCGCGGCTGGAGGAGGGGGCCCGGCTCCGCCAAACGCCCCGCGTCCTCGGACAGGCGGGCGCGGCCGCTCCCCTTCGCGGCTCCCGCAGCTTCCAGGTGGGTCGCGGGGTGCTTTCCTAGGAGTTTACCCTCTCTCTCCTCCTCTCCTCCACTCCCCCCAGTACCCCCAGCCCCTGCCCCGCCCCCTCCCCCCCCCACCTGCGGTTCGCCTCCTCTGCCAGCAGCAGCTGCACCGGCCCGCAGCTACCGGGTCCGGAGCAGAAGGCAGGGGTCAGTGTCTCTCTCTCTCTCATGCGCGTTCCTCCCTCTCCCCCGGCCTCTCCTCCTGCCCCCTTCCTCTCTCTAACCCAGTAGTTCTCAACCTTCCTAAGGCACCGACCCTCGCATACAGCTCCTCATGAGGTGGTGACCCCCAACCGTGACATTTTGCTGCTGTGATGCATCGTGATGTCAATATCTGCATTTTTTGATGGTCTTAGGGGTCGCAACCCACAGGTTGAGACCCGCTGCTCTAAAGAAATCGATGGAAAAATATTCTCTGTGAGAACAACAGCAACAGCGAGCACATATTTCAGCCCGAACGGAGGAGAGCAGAGAGTAGACCCAGTGCCTGAGTCGGTTTGGCCCCGTGGATGGCGCATCGGCCTGGGACTGAAGCCACCGGGTCAGTCCGGGTCAAGGGCAGGTGCCTCCTGTGCCGGCTCAGTCCGGGCCCTGTGTCCCTCTCCCATTGATGTCTCTCTCCCCCCTTCTCTCTCTCTCTCTCTCTCTCTCTCTCTCTCTCTCTCTCTCTCTCTCTCCCCTCCTCTCTAAAAGTCAGTGGGAAAATGCCCTCGCGTGAGGATAAACAGAACGAATGTGAAGGAGTAGACATTTCAGCCCCAAAGGGCACTAACGGGCGGGAGTGAGTCAGTGGGGTTGGTGGAGGGGAGCAGACAGATGTCCAGGAGGGGCTGGGGCCTGGTTTTCTGGAAGTGCCTGGGGGAGGGACGGTCTGCAGGTGGCTTTCAGCCGGGGGTCCCTCTGCCCCCGCTGGGGCGGCTGCTCTAGAGCCCCCCACCCTGGAAGGGTCTAAGTGCTTCCTGCTTAAGACCTTCCCACCGGAGTGCAGTCCCCACCAAACTCCCCTGGGGAGCTGGAACCCCCCTGAAGGATCCCCCTCCACCACCTCCTCCTCCACCTCCAGGGACTCAGACCTAGTGGCCAAGAGTGGACCTGAGCCGCTGAGTGTGTGAAACCCCGTGATTCTGAAAGATCTGCTTCCATCCTTCCCCCCAGCCCCCACTCATTCCAGCTTCCTAGCTCCCACCAGGCCTGCTCAGCTTACCGCTCAACTCACGCCGGTAAACCTGAACCCAACTCTAAGGAGAAACTGCTCTTGGCCAGAGCCGTGTGAGCGTCCACTCCCACAGTCTAATGGGCTCTTTCCCTCCGTTAACTCACACCCGGAGGAAGCTCGCCGGGTGGTTTACTGCTGGGATCCTGTCTGAGCCCCAGAGCAGCCCTTCCAGGAGGTTCCGCAGAGGAGCCGGGAGGGTTCGGGCCTCAGCGAGGGAGACGGGAATGTCGTGACGGCTCAGAGATTTGAAGATCTGTCATAGGGCGGGAGATGAGGCTGCTTCTGCGGAATGGAGGCCAGAGCCAGACCACCGGGAGGACGGTTCCGGGCAGTAGATGGATCACCGGGAGAGAGAGAAGAACGGGTCGAGAGAGGAGCAGGCCTCTGTGGGAAGGGAGCCGCTGCCCTGGAGAAGGCAGAGGCTGGGTTACCACCGTCCAGCGTGGTATAGAGTCCACCCCTGGGAGGGTAGGCTGCACCCCCATGGCTGTGCCCTGGGGGCTGCCCTCCACACCTGGTGCATGACACCAACGCGAATGCAGAGCTCTTGTCGCCAGTGCCGTGTGACAACCTCAGGGAGCAAAGCCCCATCGCAGAGCTGGCTCCCGGGAAGTTCGCTGTTCAGTCCTTTACAGCTCAGTCCGACTGCAAGTCCTGGGCGCCCTTTAGAAGGGGATCGCTGGCCGCTGGACTCTAATCCTAAATGGAACGAAAGGCTCTGGTCCCCACTAGGCCTCTGACTCTGTGCAAAAGGACCGGCTTCTTTTCTGGGAGGAGAGGGAGAGGGTATTTCTCTGCTTCTCCAGAACCTCCAAAATCTCCGTTCACAGCAGCTGTTCACAGGCCGCGGGCTACGGTGTAAGTAACCGTAAGGACGCCCTCCTGCAGGATGGAAGGACAAATCTATTGGGGGGCAGAGGAGGGAGGAGAGAGATGAGGTGGCATGGCTCGGAGTATGCAGTCCAGCAGCCTACCTGCCCACAGCCTGCCTGCCCACAGCCTGCACACCCACTAAGCCCATTCTGACCCTTTAGACCTCCTCACTCTTCCTTGCTCCCAAGTAATCGGCTACAGGACCCCTTTCCGGAGGATGGCGGAGCCACATACAGTTCATCCAAAGCATCTTGCACCCTCTTCTGGACACTTTTCCCAATAGCTGGTTTCATATTTACTTTATTTTCAATATTTCATAATTCCCTGATCTTTCCAACAGGCCATCGTCCAACCGTCTCATTTTACAAATGAGAAAGCTGAGGCTCAGGCCCTGGCCGGTAGCTCAGTTGGTTAGAACATCGTTCCAATACACCAAGGTGGTAGGTTCAGTCCCCAATCAGGTACATACAAAAATCAACCAATGAATGCATAGGAAAATGGAACAACAAATCAATGTTTCTCTTCCTCCCTCCCTTCTTTCCTTCCTCCCTCCCTTCTTCCCTTCCTTCCTCCCTTCCTTCCTCCCTTCCTTCTTCTTCCCTCCCTCCCTCCTTTCCTCTCTCTAAAAAAATCAATAAATTTAAAAAATAAAGAAAACTGAGGCTCAGAGAGGGGCATGCAGTTCAGCTGGTCGGTGGCTGGGAGCAGCCTGGACATTCTGGGAAGAGCTGGGAGGCTGATAATAGGGTACAGGCCCGGCTTGAGTAGCAAAGAATTTCACTCGAATTCTCTCCCCACCTAGCTTGCTCAGAAAGCATGCTCTTCACCCCATATCACCCCTGAATAAACCAACATTGAACCCCTGAACCAAGGTCTTGCCGTGGGGCCCAACTTTCCACCTGGTTCCAGGTGACACTTCCTTGTGTCCTGAGGCGAAGGGACAGGGAATCAGAGCCAGAGGTTGGTCTACGCCTAAGGGACAGACCTCAGAGCTTGCATATTAAAGAACCCTGTCAATTACACGCTTTCTGTCTCCAAATCCTCTTATGCTTTAAGAACATGGTTCTCAGTCTTGGCTACACATTGGAATCACCTGGGAATCCCTCCCAAAAACAGCCCTGTGCCGCCTCCCAGAAGCTCCAGTTTAATTGCTCTGGGGTACGGGCTTTAAACTCTTCTGGGTGATTCCAGAGCCCCTGCAAGTCCACACCCTGCGGCTCTCCTCTTCAGGCCCACCCCCGAGTAGCCACCTGCTGGCACCCGATAATATCCGCATCCCCCGCCTCGACAGCTTTGGCGCGTGGGGAAGCACATCATTGAGGATTTTATTTCTATGCTCTGACTAAAAGCGTACGGTCTCTTTCTATTCCCACACGTGTTACTCCACAAATAAGGCTGCGAGATTCTTCCCACGCATAAGCCATCTTTTGACTCGAGCATCTTGTGGTTGTGCTCACGCTGGTCCCAGAGCTCAGTCCACCGGCGGAGAGAGTCTCAGCGGCCCAGCTCCTGGCTGCCCACTCCTCACCCCTCGGTACCGGCCCAGGCAGGTTCCGCCTCGGAGCTGCTACCAGTTCTGAGTCCACGTTTCACACTTTGTTCCATATCCCCAACCTTCCCTCCCGGGTGCCTGGACCTGCTTCTGCTTTGCTCCCAGGTCCCTGATGCTCTGATCACTCTCCTACCAGGACTCTGCCCTGCGGGATCTTCTCTTTGGGATCAGTGATTCTTCACCAGCGTCCCATGGCAGCCTGAGGCAGCACTGCGAACTGTGTCGCTCTCGGGCCGCCAAACTCTGACCACCACGCAAAATTACATTTTGTTCCGACTGAGGATACACACGTCTGTGAACTGCATGCCATGGGCTTGGAGAGGTAGGAAATGAGGTCTCCTGCTTGCCGGCACGGTCCGGGCTGGGCGTGCGCACAGTGCAATCAAGCCCTCCCCCACCTGCGGGAGGCGAGGTGCAGGCGCTGGCCTGGGTGCCCTCGCAGACCTGAGACACCGCACTGCTGCGCCACGGCTGGCTTGTCACCGCCGCCACCGTGTCGAGCTCCGTGTCTTTCCTCCTTTCGATGTGTCAGCAGATATCCTGGCATTTCTGGTGCGACTTGACACATACACGCTTTGTATACAAAGCACTTGAAGAAACCCGCAAGGGGCAGGTTCATCCTCCCATAACGGATCCCAGGTCCATCATCCCACTGCTTCTAGCCAGCAGCATGGACGGGACCTTGCTGGCTGCTTGGCAGTTGTGATCAGACCTCGAAATGCACAGTCCCTTTGCCCCAGAGACACCACTACAGGAACTGACCTTCCTGATGTACGAGTCCCGATGAAATACAGTGGTACCTCAAGATACGAGTGCCCTAACATACGAGATTTTTGAGATACGAACCATCGAGCGAGCGATTTTTGCTTTGAAATACGAGCAACAGTTGAGATACGAGTAATCTCTCGGATCAGCCGGCTGCACACGACCCACCCGTTTACCGCTACTCGAGCGTCTCATAGTTTCCCACGCCTCAAGGTTACGGAACGAATTAAACTCGTATCTCGAGGTACCACTGTAACGGAAAACTGACTGGAGCATCTCCCAGTGGCACGGCGCCCTAAGGAGGTTTGTCCCTGGAGCTCTCCGTCCATCCCTGCGTCTGCAGCCTCTGAGACTAGTTTGCCGGAACCGTTTCAGGCGAGGCGGGCATTGCACTCCTGGGGCTGAGGACAGGTGAGCTTGGGGCCAGAAAAGAGGAACTGGCTTGGGGGTGTGGGAGAAGGTGGACAGTTGTATCCTTGGGGAGAAAAGGACATGAGTGGGGTCTGCGGGTGGGGTTGTAAAGTGGGCACCTTGGGTAGAGCGTCAGCCTGAGGACTGAAAGGTTCCAGGTTCGATTCTGGTCAAGGGCACGTATCTTGGTTTTGGGCACATCCCCAGTGGAGGGTGTGCAGGAGGCCACTGATGGATATTTCTCTCTCATCCATGTTTCTAACTTGCAATCCCTGTCCCTTCCTCTCTGCAAAAAAAAAAATCAATAAAAATATATTTTAAAAAATAAAGTGGGTGCAGAGCTGGGACACGAGATGAATGCCGTGGGGGAGGGGGGTCTGCAGGCAGAGGGGGACTGCCAGAGAGCTGGCTTTGGGTGGTTTTTACCACGGGATGGCACTGCCACGGGTGACTCCTCGGGCAGCAGTCATTTCTCTGCCCAGCAATGGAGAAGCCCCGTTCCCGGCGGCGGGTGCCTGCTGAGAGCACATTTCATCGGGGCGATCTCCTCCCTGGCGTTCCTGCTGCACATCCGGTTCCCCCGCTCTGGGCCCAGACTTGGATTTGATTTACGACGAGATGATCTGTTGTTCGGTGTAACTGCCCTAAATCCCGATCTGGCCCTCTGCTCCCCGCCCCCGTTTCCTACAAATCACCGGGCGCCTCCAGCCTCTCGCCCCGGCAGGTGCCAGACCCGCTGCCTTCCTGGCTTCGGCGAGGCTCTGCAGTCAGCCCTCCGGGAAAACTCACCGCGCTGTGCACTCTTCACACTGGACTGGGTGAGTGGCATGCCTCGACCGCAAAAAGGAAACAAATACCCCTCTCCAGTGCCCCGGGCTGTCATGAGGACCAAACTAGAGATGCTTGTAAAATACCCCCCACACCGGAATGGCTCTCGGGAAATAATAATAATGTGTTTGGAGATGTTAGGGCCTCGACAAAGCCGTTCTGTTCCTCTGGACCTGCAGTAACTGGACCGGGAACAGCACCCGAGCACGTGTGAGCAGTTAGGGTTCCACGGGCAGGACAGGAGATGTGTGGGGATTGTTTCCGGTGCTGAGCGCCAGCGTTCAGCATTTGCTGAGTGCTTGCCCTCGCGTGTCTCATCTCCTTCAGTTCCTGGCAGGCAAGGCAGGTATGCCGCTGCTCTCAGTTCTGACCTCTCAACTGCCTCAGAAGTCCATCGAGCACCGAGGCACCAACTCTCAAAGCTACGAAGCCCGTTGCCTGTCACCTAACAGAGCACCACCTTCCTCCTGGTGTGAACAGTCCAGTTGTTCGCAGTGTTAAGCCATGCAGTCAAGGCTGTGCCCTCAGTGAGAAAGGAAGGAAGGTGATCTGGCCACATAGCAGGCGTGATGGGCAGTAACTGAAATTCTCTTAAAACCTGGTGGGGCCGAAACCGGTTTGGCTCAGTGGATAGAGCGTCGGCCTGCGGACTGAAAGGTCCCGGGTTCGATTACGGTCGGGGGCATGTGGGCACATCCCCAGGAAGGGGTGTGCAGGAGACGGCTGATCAATGTCTCTCTCTCATCGATATTTCTGACTCTCTGTCCCTCTCCCTTCCTTTCTGTAAAAAAATCAATAAAATATATATTAAAAAAAAAAAGAAAAAAAATGCAAGCACTTAACAAGATTGGATTTCTTTTAAAACACACACACACACACACACACACACACACACACACAAACCTGATGGGGTTTAGGAAACGGTCCCTTCTCTAATTTGCAGTGGGACTTTCTGGTCTGTCCCAGAATAGTCCTACCTGCCCCCAGATAAATCCTCCCGTTGCATTGAGTCCACTTCTCACTATGGAAGAGTCACCCTCTCTCTCCGCCAGCAGACTCGCCTCCAAATATTCTCTTCCTTGTCTAGGCCATTTACACTCCACCCAACCTGTAGGGCCAGTGCAAATGCCACCTCTCCCCAGAAGCCTTCCTGGATCGCCCCACCTGTCAAACTCTCCCTTCCCCACACTCCAGAGGTGTGGCTCCAGTGGGACTGCATGGGACTGCCCTCTTCCAAACGCTCCCCCGAGAAGCTACCCCAAATAAACATCAGATCTACACCTAAACCGTGGGGTGCCACCCGGTTGGGCATAGCTCAGTGGTCGAGCATCGATCTATGAACCAAGAGGCCATGGTTCAACTCCCGGTCAGGGTACATGCCCTGCTTGAGGGCTTGGTCCCCGGTGTGGGGTGTTGGGGAGGCAGCCCATCAATGATTCTCATCATTGATGTTTCTATTTCTCTCTCCCTCCCTCTCTTTTCCTCTCTGAAATCAATAAAAAAAAAAAAAAGTGGAGTGTCTTCAAAAGCAGCCTCAGACATGCTCTCTGCCCGTGTTCCAGCTCAGCTACACAGACATTCTGGAGCCTTTAAAGAAGGCGCAACGATGTCTGTTCTCCTCTCTTGATTGTACAGTGGTACCTCGAGATACGAGTTTAATTCGTTCCGTAACCTTGAGGCGTGGGAAACTATGAGACGCTCGAGTTGCGGTAAACTGGTGGGTCGTGTGCAGCCGGCCGATCCTCGCGATGACTCCTATCTCAAATGATGCTCGTATTTCAAAGCAAAAAGCGCTCGTTCGAGGGCTCGTATCTCAAAAATCTCGTATGTTAGGGCACTCGTGTCTCGAGGTACCACTGTGTTTAAGACGGCAGTTGACTGTATGTTGCCTGGCACTGTCGTCGATGATTCCTTGTTTGTAGGTCTTGAGCTTCAACAAGCCGGTGACCTCCTCAGTCGTATTCCTTGTGCTCCTTGGGCTCCAGCAGAGGGGCTGTCGCAGCTAAGCGAGGGCACCAGTCTCTGAGGACTCGGAGACGCTCCGCTAAAAATACACCGTGCTTGGTCCATTCAGCAAATGCTTTGTATTCCTATTATAGTATTAACGTGGACAGGCTGAATGAGTAATTGTTGGTGTGTTAATTGCATTCTTATTGATTTCTCCAGTTGTTACGTACAATTTGTAAAAAGCCGGTTGAACCTCAAACTGCACTGCTGCTGTTTCCCAGGGCAGTGCCGGACTTCATCACGTCCGTGAAAAGCGCGCTCAGCACATTTCAAGGCGGAGGAAACGAGCCGCTCGGAAACAACGCTGACATCTGGGCACGCACGTCAATAAGCGTGTTTTCATTCCCGCCCCGTTTAGGATTAAGTCACTGCTCACTCTGTGCAGAGAGCAGCTGCGGTTTGTGTGCACATGGATGATTCGTGTGTCCCATTGTCTTCCTCGGTTGACAGCTGTGGGGCTGGTATTAACCCCTGTGAGCCACAGGCCCACAGTCCTTTCCCGGAACCCTTGGGCTAGGTATGTGTTGAAGTCTGAACTTTGGGGATTTTAGAAAAGTGAGCAGATAGCAGATGCTTAAGGTGTTGGTTTTGTAACAGTCTCACCCAGAGTAAGGGTGATGCCCGGTAATTTAAAACAGTACTAGTTCTATAGTAAAACATAGATCTGATCTTTTTTTTTCTAATTTAATAAATCTTTATTGTTCAGATTATTACAATTGTTCTTCTTTTCCCTCCCCATAGCTCCCCTCCACCTGGTTCCCACCCCACCCTCTGCCCTAACCCCCCCACCCCCATTGACCTCATCCTCTTTCCCCCTGAGAATTATCAGTCCACTCCCTTTCTATGCTCTGGATTCTATTATATTCACCAGTTTATTCTGTTCATCAGATTTTTAATTCACTTGATTTTTAGATTCACTTGTTGATGGATATGTATTTGTTGTTCATAATTTTTGTCTTTACCTTTTTCTTCTTCCTCATCTTCTTAAAGAATACCTTTCAGCATTTCATATAATACTGGTTTAGTGTTGGTGAACTCTAGCTTTTTCCTATCTGTGAAGCTCTTTATCTGACCTTCAATTCTGAATGACAGCTCTGCTGGGTAGAGTATTCTTGGTTGTAGGTTCTTGCTATTCATCACTTTGAATATTTCTTGCCACTTCCCTCTGGCCTGCATCGTTTCTGTTGAGAAATCAGTTGACAGTTGTATGGGTGTTCCCTTGTAGGTAATTAACTGCTTTTCTCTTGTTGCTTTTAATATTCTCTTTTGTTCTTGGCATTTTAATTATGATGTCTTGGTGTGGTCCTCTTTGGATTCCTTTTGTTTGGGGTTCTGTGTGCTTCCTGGACTTGTATCTCTTTTACTAGGTAGGGGAAGTTTTCTGTCATTATTTCTTCAAATAGGTTTTCAGTATCTTGCTCTCTCTCTTCTTCTGGCACCCCCATAATTCTGATGTTGATACACTTGAAGTTATCCCAGAGGCTCCTTACACTATCTTCAAATTTTTGGATTCTTTTTTCTTTTCCGGTTGAGTGTTTTCTGCTTCTTTGTATTTCAAATCTTTTGACTTGATTCTTGTGTTCCTCTAGTCTGCTGTTAGGTCTCTGTATAATATTTTTTATTTCAGTCAGTGTATGTTTAATTTCTAGTTGGTCCTTTTTCATATCCTCGAGGGTCTCGTTAAATTTATCGACCTTTTCTAGGAAATTCTTGAAAAACCTTATAACTGTGGTTTTGACCTCTATATATCCAGTTGTTTGCTTTCTTCCATTTCTTTCGTTTGTGGTCTGTTCCTTTGTCTCTTCTTATAAGGACACAGTGGGGAGAGAGGGAGGAGGAGGAGGGCACAGAGGGAATAAATGTGATGAAAAAAAAATAGGACATGAGCCCTATCTGATTAGGACCCCACACTTATACTTTTATATGGCCAACAATATACTGATAACAAACCCAGACAAAGACATCACAATAGGCCTAGATCCAAGATATATAATAGACCAAGATCAACATGGTGCATAAATATGGTGTGTGTGCGTGCTACATTTCATATATATGAAACGTAGCAACGTGTTAAAAAATAGTAACATGACCAAATGGCACTTATCCTACCTATGCAAACTTATTTAGGACCTGCAAATAAGTTCAGGAAATCTTATTAGTAGATAAAAACTCAAAACCAAAACTCTCAAGAGTCTAGCATATAATTTGCTTAAATTTTAAATCTACAGAGAGAATACCAATTGGCTTTGAAAACATTTCTCTAAAAACGGCCTTTGCAAATGTGGCAGCTGAAAGCAAAATATGAAATTGTTTATCCCCTTTGACCCAGAAATCGCACTCCAGGGAATTAACTGATCCTGAGGAAATAATCCAAATGAATATTGTTGTTACAGTGTAATTTGTAGTAGGGACAACATTTACACAAAGGCCAGTGTTTAATAAATTATAGGACACTACCTCAGTAGATTACCGGGTAGCCATTATGCTTTAGAAACACGATATGCGAAGCAATGTGACAGTGTTTATAATGCAAAACCGAGTTCCATCTGAAAGTCCCTGCGAGAGTTCCCTGGGAGGAAACGCAAAGCAGTGGAGACAATTTTAATGTTGAATATTAGGAATATGAGCATGTTCGTTTCTACCTTTTTATAAAACTTAACCAGTGAAACACATTTTACACAGCGCCCAAGATTCCCAGGCCTGAACCCCCCACAAAACGGGGTGAGCCCTTTGGAGAGGAGATGGGGTAAAGTCAGCTAGCTAGGTGAGGAAAATAACTGTGATCGGAAGCATCATTCGGACTTGTGAGTCTGAGAAATGGAGAAAAGGAACAACAGTATGCATCATTATGCAAACTCAGAGAAAAAGGAAGCTTATCCACGAGCTCAAAGGAACATATATACGTGTATTTTAGGTAAAAATATTGAGAGACTGAAAAAACAGGGATGTTCACGGAACTACGGGGGGAGCTTGGCCGGGCAGGCCCTCCGCATGGGATGGACGTTTTGGAGCTGCACCCGGGAGTCGCACAGGAGCTCCTGGATCTTCTGGTGGCACAGCTTGTCCGCCGCCCTCCCCGCCTCCAGCTCCAGCCGCTGCTCCTCCCTCTGCGCCTCCCGGACCTGCTGCTGGTAGCACATCTGCATCTGCAGCTGCTTCCGGTACTCCTGGGCTAACCCGGAGCGTCTGCGGGATGAGAGACGTCGGAGCAGAAAGTTACAGAAGCAAGCATTTGGATTGTTTTTTAGGGCATTATAATTAAAATGTAATTGGTGGAGTGAAATTAAAATCAGGGTGAGCCGAGACTGGTTTGGCTCAGTGGATAGAGCGTCGGCCTGCAGACTGAAAGGTCCCAGGTTCGATTCCAGTCGGGGGCATGTACCTTGCTTGCGGGCACATCTCCACTGTGGGGCGTGCAGGAGGCGGCTGATCGATGTCTCTCTCTCATCAATGTTTATGACTTTCTATCTCTCTCTCTTCCTCTCTGTAAAAAATCAATAAAATATATTTTAAAAAAATCAGAGTGAGTGAGGAAAAAACAGATGGCAAGTCCGATAATGTGTTCAATATACAATAATTAGGAAAATCTTAGGACAAATACTAACTTTTAGGGAGGGAATTCTTCAAAATACTCCCTGTGATGTGGAGAGAGCTTGGGTCTTTCTCCATCCCCGCTCTCACTCCTCTCTAAGTCTGCCTATTAAAGGGCCGGGCCCCTGCAGGGAAAGCCTGCAGTGGTCTCGTATTGCTGGTGACTAGGTGGGTAAGTTTACCTCATTCTGTTCGGTATTAACTGAGCAATTTCTCCCATAGATAAGCCACATTTTAAATAAGCCACATTCATACAAACCTAGATGGGATAGCCTATTACACACCTAGGCTTCAAGCCCGCTGTTTGTGGATCTAAACATATCCAAAGGTACAGTAGAAACTGAATAGGCCCTGCCTGTGTGGCTCAGTTGGTTGAGCGTTGTCCCGTGCACTGCAAGGTCGCCGGTTCGATTCCCGGGCAGGGCCCCCAAACAAAAACACGGGATGCAGTGTTTCATCCTACGGCAGCACAGGTTTGTTTACAGCAGCATCGCCATCACCATGGGAGCAAGGAGCTGCACCACAGCATTGTCAGAGCGAGGGCAGCCCAGGTGAGAGGAACGGTTCAGCTCTGTTACCCTCTCAGGGGGCCGCCATCACATGTGCAGGCCGTTGTTGGCAGAAACGCTACGCGTCACCTGACTGTGCTGATGTAAGTAATGTCAGTAATGCAAGGAGTACGGCACATGGTCCTCTGTGTTAAAAATCTCCATTTTTGCCCTGACTGGTTTGGCTTATAGAGGATAGAGCGTCGGCCTGCAGACTGAAAGGTCCCAGATTAGATTCCCGCCAAGAGCATGCACCGTGGTTGTGGGCACATCCCCAATGAGGGGCGTGCAGGAGGCAGTTGATGGATGTTTCTCTCTCATCGATGTTTCTAACTCTCTATCCTCCCTTCCTCTCTGTAAAAAAAAAAAAAAACAACACAAAACAACAACAAAGAAAACCTCCATTGTTTTTTATTTAGCTAGTAAGTGACAATAAGGAAAACAAAATCATACCTTATAAAATTCTCCTTCTCCTCCCGGTTAAGCTCTTTAATACCTTCCAGTATGTGCTGCTCTTCCAGAGCACGTTCTTCCAGCTCTTTCTCTTTTCGTTGCACTGCAAAAAACAACAGCAACGCTCGCAAATTGACCTTTTTCAGACAAGGCTTGCTAACATGTTTCCAGGCATCTTTCTGGGCATCTTATTTTTAGAAAGGCAGAGCATGGAATCACGGGGCTGGGTCTTAGGCCAATAAGGTAGAAATAGTTATCTCCACTGAGGAAAGAGCAGGTGTAAGTTCCTATGTGCTGTGTGATCCACACAGATTTTCTCTTAATCGTTTTTTGTGGAGACTCTATGCTCAGCCTTTTTCAAACCAATTACCACAGAACTTTCTCCTTTTGAGGACAAATAGTCCTATTACCATTAATGTTAATGAGAGCTTTTATTTATTATAAAATAAATGTTAAAAAGTCTTAGTATGAAAGATTTTAAAAAATTAAGTAAGAAAAATGGAAGCATCCCTATAGAAAAAAAAATGACAGAGAAAACAAACAGAGTTCACAAAAGAATAAACACAACCAGGTAATACACATCTGAAATGTACATACCTTCCCAAAATCCACTTACAGAAATTTATCTTAAACAATCACATAAGCCAAAAGAAACTATTTACAGAGTTTTTAGGACAAATGTAACATTCATCTGCCACTTAATCATGAGAGCTTGCAATGCTAAAGTACTGGTAAGAAGATTCCAAAAAATGTGAAGGTCCATTAGTTGTGCTTTGGTAAAATAAATTATGGTCCATTTTTATAATGGATTTCTAGGCAGCAATACAAATCTTATAATTGAAGAAAAATGACCTGCAAAATGTTTATAATAAGCACAAAATCTAGGCTATAAAACATTATATACAACAGGACTCTGATTTGTAGGGGAAAATTATATACATAATAAAAATATTGGGCCAAAACCCGGTTTGGCTCAGTGGATAGAGCATCAGCCTGCGGACTGAAAGGTCCCAGGTTTGATTCCGGTGGGGGGCATGTACCTTGGTTGCGGGGTCATCTCCAGTGTGGGGCGTGCAGGAGGCGGCTGATCGATGTCTCTCTCTCATCGATGTTTCTAACTCTCTATCCCTCTCCCTTCCTCTCTGTAAAAAATCAATACAATATATTTTTTTAAAAATATTGGAGGGAAAGTTGTGAATAGTAGCTATTCCTGGGTTGATGGAATTATAGCTGCCTTTGTATCATTCTTTATAAATCGTCTCAAATGCTTGCATTCTTTGTTTTCTCAGTCTGTTCTGATTCATTTATCATGGATGAATACAGAATCTTTTTCATTTATGAGCTTCTAATACTGACAGTAATTTTTTTAAATATTTTTTTATTGATTGCAGACAGGAAGGGAGAGGGAGAGATAGAAGCATCAATGACGAGAGAGAATCATTTATCTGCTGCCTCCTCCATGCCCTCTACCAGGATCAAGCAGCAACCCCGTCACGTGCCCTGAATGGCAACTGAGCCTGGTTCACAGGTCGACGCTCAACCACTGAGCGACATCGTCTGGGCTGACTTAGTCTTTACCTGCTGTTATAATACGTGGCGTGGAGAATTAATTAAAGGAGCCGCGATGAGCTTTCTCTTGCAAAGACAGCTCATGTGAAGCCTCATGCACCCAAACTGTGACTCGTCTGTCTACTGGGCTGGACAGGGAACGATGGGAATCTGGAGGTGGCGGGTCCCACTCTGCACAGACACTTCCTTTGGTGAGCAAGCACTGTGTGGAGCTCAGGCAGCACAACGGGGCGCTAAGACACGAGCAGGACACAGTGAGAGCCCCACAAGGAGTAGGAGCGGGGTGACACAGAGGCCTCTTGAGGAATGGGACATCGGAGCTGCCTTGAGAGATGTCTAGAATGCCTCGAGATCACAAGCATCAGAGAGCAAACACCCACGCCAAGGTCTGTAGGTAGGGAGGCATGGAGACACCCGCAGAAAGCACGGAGGGACAGATAAAAGGGGGGACGGGGAGATGTGTGTCTTGCCCTGCCTTCTCACTCTACTTCGTGATCACTAAGGCCCACAGACCAGTCACGCTGTTCCTTTACCCTTCAGAACGTCTCCCGTATGACCGCTCACTCTGCTGGGACACAACACCCTCCCTGTGCTTTGGATGTCACACTTAGATCTAAGACCCGAAAAGCAGGGATCTTGCCTTCATCCTTTTTACATCCCTCATACCGGTTTGTACATGATACCTATTTGATCCATATGTTGGCTGCCACTGAAATGGAATAAAGGCCCAACTAAAATACCATTCACGTCCTTACACTTTTCTTGAACTTGAAGTTTCCTTGTACACATGACCTCGTTCAGAAGTTGTTTCCTTGCCTCCTTTTCAAGTTTCAGCTGTTTGTCCTTCTCCGCCCACTGCTTTGCCTTCTCTTCTTCTATTATTCTGTCCACTTCTTTCTCCTGAGCCTCTTCCTCCTCACGCTGCTGTGCCAGATACTGACGATAGATCTTCTGTTCTTTTATCCTGTCTTCCTACATAGCATAAATTACACATGCTGTTAAAACACTCTTAGGCGTGATAATGATATTGGAAATACTTAAAAACGATCTTAGAATCACAATCTCAGTGTTTCCGAGCTACTGAAATTTTAGAGATGAAATATTACGTCGAGGGTTTACTTCAAACTATTTAGGGGTGGGGGTGTTGGGTGGTGATATTGATGAAACAAGAATGATCATTAGCTGGTGGTTGTTGGAGCTAGGTAAGGGACACTGGGGGTTCTTTGAACTATGGTTTGCATCTGTTTGAAATGTTTTAAAATACAATGTTGAGTAAGTTCATTCACACACTATTCCAAAAAGTGTGTCTCAAAGCAGTTCCCAAATCATTTGCAATGGTACAGCTTTATTTTCATTTATGTTCATTTGGGTAGATGAAATCTTAACCTGATAAACAAAATAAATCACTACTACTATTATGGCACTGTCTATGACTAGAAGACGAGTCAGTCACCTGATACAGCAGTACCTCGAGATACGAGTGCCCTAACATACGAGATTTTTGAGATACAAGCCATGGAGCGAGCGATTTTTGCTTTGAAATACAAGCAACATTTGAGATAGGAGTAATCTCACGGATCAGCCGGCTGCACTGGACCCACCAGTTTACCTCGACTCATAGCGTCTCATAGTTTCCCATGCCTCAAGGTTACGGACTAATTAAACTCGTATCTCGAGGTACCACTGTATTTTATAACAGCCATTCTCCATCTTAGCAACACTTTGGAATAACACGGGGAGCTTTTCTTTCTTATCTTTTCTCTTTTCTTTTCCTTTCTTTGTTTTTACTGTTTACTTGAGTTCTGGCTAAGAAAAAATTCAGAGCCAAGACTCAAATACAAACAGAAGTTTATTTAGAAAGTCACAGCCTTAGTGCGGAATAAACCTCCTCTTGAACGTGGAAAAAAAAAAAAAAAAGTCACAGAGGTAGAAGTGAGCCATAGAAGAAACAGGCTCAGGGGACAGTTACAGAAGCCAAAAAGGGGTCCTTGAAGCTTAGGAGAGAGAGGCCAGGAAAATGTACTGGGGAGAGGGAGAAGAAGAGGGGGAGGAGGATAGGTCGAGGAGGGGTGGGGGAGGGAAAAGAGAGAACCACGCCCATTTGGGGAGCTTAAAAAGTATTAAGGGCCAAGTCTCACTTTAGAAATTCTTGTCTAATGGACAGTGTTTAAGTTCCCAAGTGATTTGAATGTGCAGCTAAGGTTGTGAACTGGACTTTATAACAAAGACATTTCAGTTTACCTCTCCATCTTTCATGGTTTTATATTTATGCTGTTCCATCCCATCTCTGATCTGATCTCTTTTGAGAAAATCATAGACCTGAGGTAGGACTGGCAAGGTTTGAGGGCTATAGCTGCACTCTCAGAATGGCTTCTATATGTAGTCTCATTCTTACTTAGGAATAAATTTAATAAGAGAAGGGCAAAACTTATACTCTTAAAACTAAGAAATATTAGTGAAATAAATTAAAGAAGATCTAAATAAACAAAAAGACATCCTATGTTTACTGATCCGTAGACAATATTGTTAAAATAGCAATTGTCCCCAAAATGGTCTAGAGATTCAAAGTAATCCCTAACAAAATGTCATTGTCTTCTTTGCAGAAATCAATAAACTGATCCTAAATTCACATGGAAATTGAAGGGAGTCCAAATAATCAAAACAATTTGAAAAAGAACAACAAAGTTGGAGGATTTACATTTCCTGATTTCAAACTCACCACAAAGCTACAGTGATCAAGATGCATAAACATGAGATGCAGCATAAGGATGGACATACAGATTAATGGTACATTAGAACTAAAAGTCCAGAAATAAACCCTCACATTTCCTCTCCATTGACTTTTGACAAGGTGAAAAGACATGTAGGAAATTTAGATTTAAATTTTAAATATTACTTAGTGAAATAAACCAATCTAAAAAGGCTACCTACTTTATGATTCCAACTATATGACATTCTGGGAAAAGGCAAAACTAGGCAGACAGTTTTAGGCCAGTGAAAGTACTCTGTAGGGTGCCGTCATGGTAGACATACGTCATTATACATCTGTCCAAACTCACAGACTGTCTAACACCAAGAGTGAATCTTACGCAGGCTGGAAGGGAGCACCAACTAACTGATGTGTCTCTCTCACAGCACTGTTTCTCTCTCTCTCTGTCTCCCTCCTCCCAACCACTCTCTCTAAAAAGCAATGGAAAAATACCCTCAGGTGAGGATTAACAAAACAAAACACACACACACACACACACAAGTGAAGCTTACTGTAAATTATGGACCTTGGGTGATAATGATAATAATGTAGGTTAATCAGTTATAACAAAGGTTCCAGTCTGTTGGGGGATATTAATAATGGGGGAAGGCTTTGCCTTTGTGGGGGGCAGGAAGCAATGGGAAATTTTTCTATCTTCTGTTCAACTTTGCTATGAACCTAAACTGCTCTTAGAAATAGTCTTTAAAAATAGTACTATAGCCGAAACCGGTTTGGCTCAGTGGACGGAGCGTCGGCCTGCGGACTGAAAGGTCCCAGGTTCGATTCTGGTCAAGGGCATATACCTTGGTTGCAGGCACATCCCCAGTGGGGGGCGTGCAGGAGGAGGCTGATCAATGTCTCTCTCTCATTGATGTTTCTAACTCTCTCCCTCTCCCTTCCTCTCTGTAAAAAATCAATAAAATATATTTTAAAAATAAATAAAATAATAGTGTAGGTCAATACCAATGTCAAAGGAACAGACAGCTGAATGGACACTGGAATGCCTCTCTCTCCTCTCCTTGCCTGACACCTCACATACCCCTTCACCTCACTTCCTCAGTGATGTCCTCCCCAAATTTCAGGCAGGCATAATCCCTCCCCCTCCTGCGATCCCATCACCACGTGACCAGGTAGGCCTTCTCAGGATGCAGTGAGCATCTGAATAAACCTGGGAGAGCTTGTTAAAACACACGTTTCTTGGCCCTGCCGGGAGGGATTTCTAGATCCTGATTCTGGAGCCTAGGAATCTCTCACATCCTCCCAGATGCTGCTGCCACCACACCTAGAGGGGCGCGGCGAGGGTTCGCTCTGCCTGTGGCTGGCCCCTGTGAGCTGAGAGTCCACAGGGAAGTTCACCCCGCACAGCTTAGACTCAGAGCGCACGCCTTACTCTTTTCTGCTTGTTCTTATCGGCCTCGTCCTTTATGTCTTTCTGGACTATTTGCATGAGTTTCGAGCGCAGGTCCTGTTCTTCTCTGTACTCCTGCTGAAGGCGATCTATCTTCTCTTCCAGGGCTTTCTGCAGGGTGTTCCTCAGTTTCTGTTTTGTCCGCTGTTTATTTAGCTTCTCCTGCTCATCCTCGTATTTCACCTGCGCTCTGTCTTCTTCCTACGGCAGAACCACAGAGAAGATGACCCGGTACAGTCGGACGAAACAAACAAATGCATTTTACATGCACGCCTGGAATTAGAAGGGTTGTCAGAAAGAAAACTCGCCTTCTCCTGCTGAGAATTACGGTGTGATTATAAAGTAATAGTTGTCAAGTTCAAAGTGCAGAAAGGTATAGAGAGAGATCACCTTTAAACCTAGTGCCCGTCACTCGGCGCCACTCTCAGCATTTCAGTGGGTTGCCTTCTGCACTTCGCTCTTTTCTGCCTGCCTGCACGTCGAGGCGTGGGTGCATTATTAAACAGCAATGAGAGTCCAAAATGGAAATGCACATGCCGGCTACATACGCAAAACCAAATTTTAAGCATCTTGTTCTTTGAAGGATTCCCCACTCCTCTCATTCTCTGGCTTTCTGGCTGGCTTGATCGCCTGGCCAAACAGGCGGTTCTAACTGGGGCGCCGGTGCTGTGGGGCGTTGTGGGTTTGGTAGAAAATGTGGGACTTTAGTCCTCCTGCCAGAGGCAGCCGAACTCTCCTGAAGCGCAGTGGTTCTCAACCTTTCTAATGCCGCTTACCCTCTAAGACAGCTCCTCATGTGGTGGTGACCTCCAGCCATAAAGTTGTTTTTGTTGCTACTTCATCACTGTCATTTTGCTACTGTTATGAATCGTAAAGTAAATATCTGTGTTTTCTGATGGTCTTAGGTGTCCCTGCTAGTGGGACACAGGTTGAGAACTGCTGCTGTAGAGCCTAACACCATCAGAAAACACAGATATTTACATGATGATTCATTAACAGTAGCAAAATTATAGTTATGAAGTAGCAACAAAAACAATTTTGTGGTTGGGAGTAACCACAACATGAGGAGCTGTATTAAAGGGTCACGGCATTAGGAAGGTTGAGAACCACTGCCTGAAGGGGTATTTGTCCAGCTGGGACAGGAGATGACGTAGTAATCAACAGTGAGGATGGGATTCAAATCCCAATTTGACTTCATGTAACTTGATTCATAACAGCCGCGATTACTGGTGTGTGAGAGGGGAGTTAGATATACTAGACCAGTGGTCGGCAAACTCATTCGTCAGCAGAGCCAAATACCAACAGGACAACGATTGAAATTTCTTTGGAGAGCCCAATTTTTTAAACTTAAACTTCTTCTAACGCCGCTTCTTCAAAACAGACTCGCCCAGGCCGTGGTGTTTTGTGGAAGAGCCACACTCAAGGGGCCAAAGAGCCGCATGTGGCTCAAGTGCCGCCGTTTGCCAACCACGGTACCAGACTTTTCCACTAATGCCAGTAAATCCACTGAATGGTAAGGGTCAAATAAGACAAGTGCAGAATCTAAGGAAAAGCAATTCCGGTGGAACAGCAGGCCACACTTCTTTAAAGTAAGCTCAACCACACCCAGAGGAAGTAATCGGCCCATCCAGCCTGTCAGATAGGAAGGGATGGAACAGGGGACACCGCTGAAGATGGAGAGACCTAAAAGTAGTTTGCCACGTCTCGGCTTCGCCAGGATAGTTTTAACCTCACACCTGTGGTGCCAATGGAATGAATTGATTGCACCCCTTTCAATCTCAGGTGAATAATAAACAGCCCTTCTCTCTAAAGAGACTCATAACAACCATATTTGGGTTCTGATTTAACTGTCAAATACGTTAGACAATGATGGCGAACTGTTGATTCATTCACAGCAGATGGTGACTGCCGTGCTGGCTGTCGTCATTGTTTCATTAGACAAACTAAGGGGTCAGTGCCCCGGCCTGTTCCACCCGCACGCTAGCTGAAGGTGCTGCAGGCGGGCCAGCAACCTTGCTGGAACAACGGTACAGCGGTACCTCGAGATACGAGTGCCCTAACATACAAGATTTTTGAGATACGAGCCGTCGAGCAAGCGATTTTTGCTTTGAAATACAAGCAACATTTGAGATAGGAGTCATCGCGAGGATCGGCCGGCTGCACATGACCCACCGGTTTACCTCGACTCAAGCGTCTCATAGTTTCCCACGCCTCAAGGTTACGGAACGAATTAAACTCGTATCTCGAGGTACCACTGTATTGACATTGGTGGCCAGAAGGTCACCACAGCTGTCCACAGCACTTCTGCACAGGGTTTGGAAACCGTTGATTGACATCTCCCACATCAAACAACAGGGGGCGTGGCCACATTGCCACGAGCCCCCACAGCACTGCCGGTGAGTGTCCCATGCCACCCTCCCAAAAGAAGGCAGGTGCACTTTCCCTCCTTTTGCAGATCAAGAGATTGCGCCACCGCAGGGAAGCAGCTTGCTCTCTGCAGCGGGAGGGCACTCTGAGCGGGGCCTTGAGATCCCAGGCTCTGCTCATGTTGCCCCGTGAACCAGCCACGGGCGTTAGGCAAGCTGTGCAGTCGCAGGCCTGCCCACCGGTCCCGTGCCCACAGAGTGATGAGCCCCAGCCCGGCATTTAAAAGGCGCACCAAAAAAAAAAAAATAAATAAAAAAAAAAAATAAAAAAAATAAAAGGCGCACCATGCCAAGACCGGTGTGGCTCAGTGGATAGAGCGTCGGCTTGCGGACTGAAAGGTCCCGGGTTCGATTCCGGCTGGGGGCATATGCCTTGCTTGCGGGCACATCTCCACTGTGGGGCGTGCAGGAGGCGGCTGATCAGTGGATGTCTCTCTTTCATCGATGTTTCTGACTCTCTATCCCTCTCCCTTCCTCTCTGTGAAAAATCAATAAAATATATTTAAGAAAAAAAAAAGGCCCGCCACACTGCCAAAACCGGTGTGGCTCAGTGGATGATGGAGCGTCGGCTGCGGACTAAGGGGTCCCAGGTTCAATTCCGGTCAGGGGCATGTACCTTGGTTGCGGGCACATCCCCAGTGGGGGGTGTGTAGGAGGCGGCTGATTGATGTCTCTCTCTCCCTCACCCTTCCTCTCTGTGAAAAATCAATAAAATATATTAAAAAATGAAATAAAATAAAGGCCCACCACGAGGCGTGCCTCCTCCTCCTTGAGCCGCCGCGCCGCCTGCCGCCGCATGTGGAGCTCGGTGAGCTGCGCGCTGAGGCCCAGCCGCGTGTTCTCCGCCAGCTCCTCCCGCCGGCGCGCCTCGGCGGCCTCCCGCCGCTCCTTGGCCAGCCGGTCCTCCTCCCAGAGCCGGCGGAACATCTGCTCCTCCACCAGCCTCTGCCGCTGCAGCTCCTCGTTGAAGGCCAGCTGCGCCTGCCGCTCCTCGCACACCTTCTTCTCGTGCAGGCAGTGCAGCTGCGTGCGGAGCTCCTCGCAGCGCTCCCTGCAAGCAGGAGGTACAGACAGACCTCCGTGAGGCCTGGCCCTGGTCAGGCACCCCGCTGTGCGGGCAGATCCCGATATAGAAAAGGTCCAAGGCCTTGCGGAGACCGGTTTGGCTCAGTGGATAGAGCGTCGGCCTGCGGGCTGAAAGGTCCCAGGTTCCATTCCGGTCCGGGGCATGTACCTTGGTTGCGGGCACATCTCCACTGTGGGGCGTGCAGGAGGCGGCAGATCAATGTCTCTCTCTCATCGATGTTTCTGACTTTCTATCTCTCTCCCTTCTTCTCTGTAAAAAATCAATAAAATATATTTTTTTAAAAAAAGAAAAAGTCCAAGACCTAGATGGAGGCCATACAAGCAAACATGACGAGTAGCCGGGAGACAGGCACCACGATGTCACAGACAAAATACGGGCGCTGGGTCAGGCAGAGCCGGCTTTGAATCCAGTGTGACATTTCCTGGGTGACCTTGACCTATCTGAGCTTTTTTTTTTTTTTTTTTTTTTTTTTTTTTTTAACATTTTTAAGGTTCTGGTAAGGATCAGAGATAACAGATGCAAATGCCTGGTAAGTAGGAAGAGCTCAGTAAGTGGTAACTATGATTATTACTCAGAGGAAATACAAGGGAGATGGGCCCCTACAATAGTACAGTGGATGGGCTTTGGAAGGAAGGGAAAGGTCATCTGGGACCACAGAGATGAAGGCTTCCCCATCACCAGGGCTCCGGGCAGGACACGTGTCCAGTGAAGGGTTTCGCCTGAGCTGCCCTGCACACCCAGGCTCTGTCACCATTCCAGAAGACACGCCCTCACCGTAAGCATCCTTGCTTCTAGTCTTGGTTTTTCAAATTTCTTCCAAAGTTCTTCATTGAGGCCTGTGATATCCATCCATGTCTGCACGTCAGAATTACCTAGGGATATTTTCAAAATCCTACTCCCCAGATATTTTCAACATCCTATTCCCTCCCGCCTCCCAGACCGGACTAAGCACATCAGAACACCGGGGCGGACACAGGCCTCTGCGGTTTGTCCGAGCATCCAGCCACGCCGGAGACCCTCTGACTAGAGGCCAGGCTTATAAACATCAAGTCTTCCCGGTTTCTAAGTCACGTTCAGCACCAAGAAGCTGAAGTTTGAGAATGGGCTCGATAGAGAACTTCTGATGACATTTTAATAGCTAAGACTGAAAGAAAGCATGAAGTCTACACTCTTATTGCAAGAGTGGCCAATGCCTCTATTTTAATGAAAATAATCACTGATAAAAGGGATTTTTGTTTGTGAGTGCTTTACTTTCACTCATGAAATCTTGTATCATTTTCTTAAGTATCTTATAACTCATATGTAGGAGCGAGAATTACCTCCATGTTAGAGTTAACGCAGGGAGCCTACGTGTCTTCCCAGGAGCAGTAATGCTATTTGCCGCACTTACTGACTTAATTTGCAGGCGTTGTTCTAAGCACATTGCAGGTGTGGGCTTTATCACCTTCATAACCGCCAATGTTGCAGTGAACATTACTGCAAGTTCATTTTCATCATTATGATCAGCCCCCATTTATAGATGAGAAGGAGGAGGCACAGAGCAGTTAAGCATTATAGATAAGTACATACATTTCATATGTGGTAGAGCTGAGAGTTTAGGTTCTTTGGTATCTCATTGCAAGAATACATACATGTAAAGTGCTTAGAAGAATGCCTGGCCAGTAACTGACAGAGACAAGTGTTCTCACCATGCATCCTAGGATATTTGTTTAATAAAAATACCCAAAGCGAAACAAAGCTCAAAACTTTCTACTTTAATCTGGGGTTCAGCCGCTCATTGTGTATAAATATAGAACACCTAAAAGAAAATCACAGCCCACCAAGAGCATGCTTTATAAAGAAGTATTGATAAACTGGGTTTCATCAAAATTAAAATCTTTTTCTCTGTGAAACACGCTCTTAACAGAATTAAAAAAAAAAACAAAAAAAAAAAACAAGCCGAGACGGGTTTGGCTCAGTGGATAGAGTGTCAGCTTGCGGACTGAAAGGTCCCAGGTTCGATTCCGGTTGGGGGCATGTACCTTGCTTGAGGGCACATCTCCACTGTGGGGTGTGCAGGAGACAGCTGATCGATGTTTCTTCTCTCTCTCATCGATGTTTCTGACTTTCTATCTCTCTCCCTTCCTCTCTGTAAAAAATCAATAAAATATATTTTTTTAAAAAAACAAGCTACAGACTAGGAAAAAGTATTTCCAAACCATATGTCCTGCACAAAGGACTCATATCCGGAATAAATAAAATACTCTCAAAACGTAATAGCTAATCCAATTAGAAATGGGCCAAAGAAATGAAGAGACATTTCACAGAGAGGAGGATCTCCAGGTGCCAAATAAGCACATGAACAGCTGTCAACATCCCCAGCCTTTAGGGAAATACATGAACGGCTCATTGAAAGTCACTTGCTCGTGTCCCCTTGGTCCCTCACAGCCTCTTCTCAGCGGCCAGCAGGGAGTGTCCAGTCCAACCAAGGACAGGAGGTGAGGCTAACCTTCAGAAAGGCCACATAACCCAAGTCTAATCCTGTCTGGTTACCACGAGCTTGAAAACCTATAAATGACAATCTGTGGAACTCCAGGCACCCATCTTCAAGATGGGGAGCAGCAAGCTGCTTCTGCTGATACGCACGACTGCTCTGCTTTTCTTCTCGGCCCTTCCGTACAGCTCCAGCCCTGGAACTTCCCACTCCCTCTAGCCTTCGCAGCTTAATTTACTGGTTAGCAGCTGTATCTGCAATGTGTGTGCACTACTCACTGCAATAGCTTTCTTCGCCTCTGGACCGCTACCAGGAAGATGGAGGACAGTCTTATGGTTAATAGCAACCTCGTGGCAGGAAGAGCAGAGATGGCAAAAGCTTTGTCTCCGAACCATGTCTGGCCCTAGCCGGTTTGGCTCAGTGGATAGAGCCTTGGCCCATGGACTGAAGGGTCTCGGGTTTGATTCCTGGTCATGGATACATCCTTCAGTGGCAGGATCAATCCCCGGCCCTCGTCAGAGTGCAGGCAGGAGGCCACAAATTAATGTGTGTTTCTCACATCGACAACGTTTCTCTCTCTCTGTCTCTCCCCCTCCCTTCCATTCGCTCTAAAAACCAATGGAAAAATGCCCCGGGCGAGGATAAACAAGAACAACAAAAGAACTATGTCTTCATCACTCCACATGCTTCTTTCTCACATCTGTTGACGTTTGGATAGCTCATCTATTCAGGTTTCTTGCAGTGTGAAAAATGAACTCATATTCCTTCTGTATTCTACCATACTTTAAACGCAGAGTTTGCTTTTTACTTTATCTTGGGCTATCAGCAATAATACTCTATACTATGCTTGAAATTGGTTGAGAGTAAATTTAAGTGTTCTAAACGCAAAACAAAAAATCCCTTAGTGCCTGCATTTTGCAATGATGTGTATATAATTACCAAGACTTAAAGGTACAACTACTGTCTATAACCTCTTAAAGCTATACTCTATTGTATATTAACAATCTTAAACTTTTTTTCAATACACATATTTTGTGTGTGTGTTTTTCTGACATCATTCATTACCTGAATTGCTGTTCTAGCTTTTCAGCCACAAAATCTTGCCTCTCTTTTTCTTTCTTCTCCCTTAATAATCTGGTTTTCTCTTTCATTTTTTCTTTTCTCTCTTCAATTGTTTCTTCTTTCAATTGTATTTCAGTTAAATACTCATTTTCTTCTGCTGCTAAAAGTTCACGGAGCCTGAAACAAAATGACAAAAAAAATTTTTTTTTTAATTAAAACTATGATGCCACATACATTTTACAAATTTATTTTTATTTTGTTAAATTTTATTTCAGAAGTACATGTTCAATCATAAATTTTGCAAGAAGGAAAAGATCATTGCATTCTTCCATAAAAGATAGCTAGTTGTCATTTAAAAATATATTTTATTGATTTTTTACAGAGAGAAAGAGAGAGGGATAGAGAGTTAGAAACATTGATGAGAGAGAAACATCAATCAGCTGCCTCCTGCACACCTCCTACTGAGGATATGCCTGCAACCAAGGTACATGCCCTTGACTGAAATTGAACCTGGGACCCTTCGGTCTGCAGGCCAACGCTCTATCCACTGAGCCAAACCAGGCAGGGCAAAGCTAGTTGTCATTTAAAGCAATAAAGAGAGCCTGGCCAGTGTTGCTCAGTGGTTGAGCGTCAACCTATGAAGAAGGAGGTCACAGTTCAATTCCTGGTCAGGGTACATGCCCGAGTTCTAGACTCTACCTCTGCTGGGGGCTTGCAGGAAGCAGCTGATCGGTGATACTCTCTCATCATTGATGTTTCTATCCCTCTCTCCCTCGCCCTTCCTCTCTGAAATCAACAAAAACTTACTACTAAAAAATAAAGCACTAGCATCTCATTTAAGTTTGGCTCAGTGGATAGAGCGTCGGCCTGCGGACTGAGAGGTCCTGGGTTCAATCCCGGTCGGGGGCATGTATCTTGGTTAAGGACACATCCCCAGTGGGGATGTGCAGGAGGCAGCTGATAGATGTCTCTCTCTCATCGATGTTTCTGACTCTCTATCCTTCTCCATTCCTCTCTGTAAAAAATCAATAAAATGCATTAAAAAATAATAATAATAAATAAAGCACTGATAGGTGCCTTATTTTATTTGATCACATATACATGTGATACGTAATGCATATCTTTAACAAAAGGAAAAATGAAATTTTAAGTAACAAAATATAAAACCATTATCCTTTTGCGATCATGACAATGCAGGTGATTGTAAGAACAAATACTTATTGATTTGGCAGGAACATGAATATCTCAGCCATGATTCTCACTGTAACACTCGCTTGATTTTTTTTTTTTTTTTTTTTGACTGGTCAACCTCAAGTGGTTTCAGGATTATTTCATCGTCTGGGTCATTGGGCTGTGAACCTTACTTATTCCGCCTTTCTTCCGTGTTGACCATGAATCCTTGCATGGCATCCTTCATCCTTGTCTTCACAAGACTGCCCACAAAGCGGCGCTCATTGCGCCGGTTCCAGTCAAATTTCAGGCGCTCGCGCTCGATGGACTTGATGGACGCCAGGATGGCATGGTGCTTCTGATAGTTGCGGAGGATTCGCTCCAGCTGCTGGTCAGCCTTCTGGCCTTCGGGAGGCTTGGCCCTCTGAAACAGAGAACAGCTTCTGAGAGGCCCAAAGCCAATTCATTTTCCATTAATCCTCATCTCCGCCGATACCCGGACGAAACAAATCTGGGTGCTGTGTAAGTTTAAGTGGCTCAGATTCTTTGAGCCTATACTTAGGATCAAATCCGTCTCAACTATTTCTCAAGTGCCATTTGAGTAAAAGTTCGTAGAATTCTAAAAGCAAAAACCTTAAATGGGATGCTAGCGATGATCTAGTCAAATCAGAGACATTGAAGTGATTTGCTCAAGGTACTTGCACTAAAGCAGACCTGGATAGAACAAGAATTAGAGGCCTTCCAATGCTTGCCCTTGATCTTGCCACTCAGTATTCTACTGTTTCTCTCGGGAGACGACATAGTTACCACCATCAAAACACTTTCAATTCAGAGAGGCTACGATGTAGCCGTGACAAAGTACGGTCCCAGTATGCTGAGATCGCGAGTTTGATCTCCATCCAGAGCACAAAGAAGAAGAAACCAATGAACGTATAAATAAGTCACCAACAACAAACCTTTCTTTCTCTCTCTCAAAAATCAATTTTAAAAATTTATAAGAGGCTGCTACCTAAGTACAGGTGACCCTTGAACAAAACAGGAGCTGGGAGCACACAAGGTCAAAAATCCACCGACAACTTTTGATTCCCCCCAAAACTGAAGTAGTTCCTTGGTATCCACAGGGGCATGGTTCCAGGACCACCACCGCCACCCCCCCCCCCAAAATCTGTGAATGCTAGTCCTCGTAAAAATATCAAACATTAGATCAATGCATAGTCGGCTCTCTGCATCTCTGGACTGCAAACTGTCAATCAAAAATAGTATAGCCCTGACCGGGTTTGGCTCAGTGGATAGAGCGTCGGCTTGCGGACTGAAAGGTCCCAGGTTCGATTCCGGCCAAGGGCATGTACAGTGGTTGCGGGCACATCCCCAGTAAGGGGAGTGCAGGAGGCAGCTAATCGATGATTCTCTCTCATCGATGTTTGTAACTCTCTATTCCTCTCCCTTCCTCTCTGTAAAAAATCAATAAAATATATTTTTTTAAAAATAGTACAGGTTTGGCTCAGTGGACAGAGTATAGGCCTGCGGACTCGAGTCCCAGGTTTGATTCCAGTCAAGGGCATGTACCTTGGTTGCGGGCACATCCCCAGTGGGGGGCGTGCAAGAGGCAGCTGATCGATGTTTCTCTCGCACTGATGTTTCTGACTGTCTATCCTTCTCCCTTTCTCTCCTGGTGTGGCTCATTGGTTGAGCATCCACCCATACAGCAAGAGGTTACCAGTTTGATTCTCAGTAAGGGGACGTGCCCAGGTTGCGGGCTCAATCTCCAGTGAGGGGCGTGCAGGAGGCAGCAATGGATATTTCTCTCTCTCTCCCCCTCTCCCTTCCTTTCTCTCTAAAAATCAATAAAAACATTTCAAATAGAGTACAGGTAATTAATGAAAAAAATCCATGTATGAGTGGATATCATGCAATTCAAACCTATGTTGTTCAAGGTCAACTAGTGATAGAACTTTATTTCTATTTCTATTGTGCCCAGGAGTTTAATGCAAGGGCTACGCTCCTGACATTTTGGGTAACTTGGATTTCTGTAAATATGTTCATTTTACACACACATCCACTAACAAGTTGGAAATGCGTACGCCATTTTGAATACATATTGATACACTTAATAAAGTCACATGGAGTGTATCTCTTTCAATCCTGTATTCCTAGCATTGAACAGATTGCCTTCAGCTGTCAGGTTCTCACAGGAAGGAAAGACAGAAAGAAAACACAATGTTTCTGGGTGGGTGTGATACAATTTCTGCTCCTCCTAGGCCACCATTAACCCACCATTGTACTTCCCGCTACTTTTACCAAGTCAACCTTATGTGAGTCATGAGACTCCGGGGTCCTCATTCACAGTAACAAAACCCAACGTATGGCAGAGAGTCAATCTGATCACTTACACTTAACACGTCATTGTCGGGACTACCAAAATATAAGGTTGGGTCTTGGTAAAGGAGTCTTCTGGAGAAAGAAAATCAATACCTGGAGAAGTCTGATGAAAAGGTTAAGGGTTCCGGTACGCAGACAGATGCTCAGGTTTCACTGAACAAGGTAAGGCAAGGTTGAGGTGAGCTAGAGACAGAACATGATGTTGGGAGCACTATTATGGGAATTAGCTAATCCATAACTGGATTACTCAGAGTCTGGGGCCAGGTAACAAATTACTGTTCTCTAATATTGTATGACCTTTAGAAATGCAGATTCAGTATCAACAAAACAGAGTTAAAACTGCACCTTGGGCCGAAACCGGTTTGGCTCGGTGGATAGAGGGCCGGCCTGGGGACTGAAAGGTCCCAGGTTCAATTCCGGTCAAGGGCATGTATCTTGGTTGCAAGCACATCCCTAGTTAGGGGATGTGCAGGAAACGGCTGATCAATGTCTCTCTCTCATCGATGTTTCTGGCTTTCTATCCCTTTCCTTTCCTCTCTGTGAAAAAAATTAATAAAATATATTTTTTAAAAAAACCCTGCACCTTGGGTAGGATACACACAAACTCAGGTTCCCAGGAGACATACATACAAGCTGAGAACAGCAACCAAGTTCCAAGCTCAGCAGGAATCAATTGTCTTGCCAAGAACCAGGCCCTGAGGCACATTTTGACTGAAGGAGAGAATAGGGTTAGACCGGAGGACAGTGAGAAACAGCCAGAGCAGTAACCTGGGAGCCAGGTTACTTTTAAGGCTTGGGGCTTGCAATGCAGGACCCTGTGGCCAGAAAGGACCCATTCTCTGGATGAATGCGGTATGACCTGGAGTTCTCGGCCAAGATGATGCCATTCCATGCACAGTCTTGTCATTAATCAAAACTGCCATTGCTTAATGGAAATCTAATGTAAACCAGATCTGTCATTGAACATTTCTAGTCACTGCATTTTTAAAAGTAAAGACACCTGAGACTAATACAAAATAATATTGAATATAAACTATAATTGAAAAATAAAATAAAAAGAGTAAAAAGAATCAGGGGAAATTAATTATAATAATATATTTTACTTAACCTAAATTATCATCCCAACAGGTGATTCCAGGCATATTTCAAGTGATCAAAAGTCATGTGTAGCCCTAACTGACTTGGCTCAATGGATAAAGCATCAGCTTGCGGACTCAAGGGTCCCAGGTTCAATTCCAGTCAAAGGCATATACCTTGGTTGTAGGCACATCCCCAGTAGGGAGTGTGCAGATCAATGTTTCTAACTCTCTATCCTTCTGCCTTCCTTTCTATAAAAAAAAAATCAATAAAATATATTTTTTAAAAAGTCACGTGTAGACACTGGACTCTACACCATGCTAAAGGCAAGCAAAAAAAGAATCTTATAACCACCTTGTATTGTCAAGGTCACTGAAGGCTTTTGTTACTGTGGCAGCTCACATTATAGCTCCCAGTATTACAGTTTACAGTTTACTCTCTTAAAGAACAACGTCTGATAGTGTAGTTGATTCTGGCCTCTACCCCTCTCTCCAAGACCAGAACGAATGTCCTGCAGAAAGACTATTTTGAGAAGTACATAACTGGGTTCCTCGATGGCTCATTTCGCTTTTCCACTACTTCGGGCTTCACACGTTTCATGGCTGTGTTCTGGCGGAGCTCTTTAGCACCCAAGTCTCTGCTCCGGTGGCTTTTATTCCTCTCCACTCTGCAACCGCTAACATCCACGTTTCTGATCACGCCCCGGCATCTGAGACGCACAGACTCTGACCTTTTCCTTCTTATTTTTCTCTAAGCTCCAAGCATTAAACAGGCCTGCTTCTCTGGTCAGGGGGCAATCTGGTGGAACAGAAATCCTGACACAAACAATGGCACCTGACCAAGGGCACCAGCCCCTCAGCTCTGTGTTCTGATACCAAACCTGAGGTAGGTAAGTCTCTGTCCCTGATGAAGTCTGTCTATAATTAACGTAAACCCTGCAGTCTGCGGAAACTCCAGTGTACAGTGGTACCTCGAGATACGAGTTTAATTCGTTCCGTAACCTTGAGGCGTGGGAAACTATGAGACGCTCGAGTCGAGGTAAACTGGTGGGCCGTGTGCAGCCGGCAGATCCGTGCGATTACTCCTATCTCAAATGTTGCTCGTATTTCAAAACAAAAATCGCTCGCTCAACGGCTCGTATCTCAAAAATCTCGTATGTGAGGGCACTCGTATCTCGAGGTACCACTGTACTGACTTCAGACCCAGTCCTCCGGCCCTGGGAGGGAGCAGCTCTCTAAATGGACTGGTAATTGCTGTGAGCACGCGGAACATAAAACTGTACCCTGCATTATCCCTGGCCTCCCCTTCATAAAGTGTCCTCAGGACTGCAGCGTATCACCATCTACTATTAACCTTTTATGTATGGCTTTCTGCACGAGCCAGTCGTTCCTGCAATTAGATAATAAGCAACTGGAAGGCAGGGATCAGACTCCTGTGGAAGGGGTCATTTTGCCTCCCACTTGGCTGTGCCTGCGGGAGGCACTCAAGCAACACCTCTATACAGTAATTGCCTAATTACACATGGAGGTTTCTAGCCTGAAACACAGGAGCACGGACCGAAGACCAAGCCAGCTTTTTCCAGGCAACAAGCCCTCCTGTTTCCATCAGGCCTGCAGGGACACTTCCGTTACAGCTGAGTTTGCACAGGAGGGCTCTCTCTGTAACCCCTGGCAACCCCTCACCGCCCAACACCCCTTCCACCGACAGCCACATCCCCTCCAGCCCGAACCCCATATCCTGCCTTTCCCATGACATACGCTCCGCAAATCAAACCGCCAGGGACGAGGACAGCCTGTGGGTGTCTCCGAGACGGAAACCCCTCCAGATCTCAAGTAGAAATTCTCCAAACACAGAATCTAAATATTGTAACTGATGCAGGGGAGGAGAGGGGGGAGAGGGATGGAGCCCAAAGCGAAATTATCCATCTTTTCGAAACTCAACCCCATCGTATAGGCACCAGTTCCCCCCCCCCTCCCTCCAGCGCCCCCGCCGGAGACCAGCCGGGCTCAGCCAGGCGGGGAGTGCCAGCCCGGGGACCGCCCGCGCCCGCCGCTTACCACCATCACCGCTTTGGGAGCGGGGCCCGCGCCCGCCGCTTACCACCATCACCACTTTGGGAGCGGGGCCCGCGCCCGCCGCTTACCACCATCACCACTTTGGGCGTGGGGCCCTTCACCTCCCGCTGCACGATGCCGCACCGCTGGCTGTACATGCTCCCGGCCCCGCGGGGTGGGGCGGCCTCTGCCGCGGCGGGTCCCTAACGGCGGCGACAACCGGCTCCCGGGACGCCGATGTCCGGTTGCCATGGTGAGCCTCGCGGGGCAGGTGGGGTGGGGCGGAAGTTGATCCTGTCCCCATGGTGACCAGAGACGCCGGGGCTTGCGACTTCCTGTGGGAGCGGATGAGCGGCGTCTGCGTGGGGGGCGGAAGGGGAAAGGGAAGGGGCGCCCGCCACGCCCTGGGTTAGGGCCCCCGCGGCCTCGCCCTTCCCTCTGGGCTCATCCGAAGAGACAAAGGCCTCCTTCACCCCAGTGAAGCCGAAGCCCTAACAACATCCCACTGGCTTGGCTGTTTATGTCCCATAGGCAGTCCGTCTAAAAGCACGAAGGTTAGTGGACGTTTGGTGGGGAGGTCATTAAATGTGTGGCCTTCCTAGGATAATCTGGTAACGTAAGTCAGCACAAGACCGCCTTATATTTTTGTAGTTTTTACAGTAATTTGCAAGGTATTTTTACACTAAGATGTTTGAGCCTCACAAACCTCTTACAGGTTAACCGGCCAGCAGGTAGTAGCCTCATTTTACAATAAAGGCCGCGAGCCCCACTGCCCGGTCAGCCTGCCCAGACAGTCACGCTAAATCTGCCACTAATCACATCTGATTACTCTGGGCACCAGCCAGGAGTTAGACTCGCGGTGCTCTGGGATGTGGGGCAGACCCGACGGGCTGGTAGTGCGGCGACAGGAATGGCTGGGCACCATAGAAACCAAGCCTGAGTCCAGGGTCACACTGGACCAGAGTCGGGATGTGTGGGTTCAATGTGCAAGGAAACCGGGCTCCGAGAGTCCGGATCCCAGGGGACTCGGAAGGGGGCCCTCAGCACAGGTGGAGACGCTGCTGTATGTCCAGCGCAGGGCAATGTAGTCGATACCTAAAAGCCAGTTAAGAATGCCACTTGGCTGCTCGCACTCTAAAGTGGGGGCAGACACAGAGCACTGGGACAGATAGATTATGGGAAAATATCAGTACCTAGTCAGCTACTGCCGTGTAACAATAACCAAAGCACAATTGTCGTGCTTATTTTCAAGTTGCTTATTATCTTAAGGCTGCAATGGACTGTAAATGAACATTCCTTAGTCACTGGTCACCCACCCACTTCAGATTTTGTAAATGGCACTTTTCTAGATTTGGACTCCATTTCCTGAATTGCCGGTTCAGCTTTTCGGCCATAAAATAATGTCTCTCCTCTTTTAATAATCTTTTTAGATAACTTTTTGTCCTATAATGCTGCTTCTTTCCATTGCAGTTCAGTAAGATACTCATTTTCATTTACTGCTAGGAGTTTATGTAGCCTGGAATAAACAGAAGTTAGGTGGTCGTCTCGGGTCCCTGGACCGAATCCTGAGGGCCAGCTAGTTCCTTGACCTTTCAGTCCCAGCGGTGCCTGGTCACTCACTGGCTGGTCTCCAGATACCAAATCCTGGGGGAGGGGAGGAAGGGGATGAAAACACCCTCAGCCAGGAGTGGGCGTTTGGGAACAGCAGCTGAGACTTGGGGGTGCCTGAGGTACCCCGAGGTCGTAGAGGCCGGAGGATCCCGTTGAAAGGAGTTTTGGTGACAGGGGGAAGCTACCCCTGGGTGACACCGGCTGCCCTGGAACGTCCGTCCCACGCGTCGGTCCTGAGTTTGCCACACCCTCATCAGAGGCAAGCCCGTAATTTAACTCCAGTTCCGTTTTGCCTGTTTTACAATTTGAATCAATTTCCCTTACACGGGCGGAGGCCACGCCCCTGGTCCCCCAGGTCCTGCAGGGGTGAGGGGCAGAGTTCCTGGGGCCAGGTGGGATGACGGCGGTCCCACCCTCAGGCAGACCTATTCCGAGGGTGGAGGGGCTAGGCTGGGTGCGGTGAGCCTGGCCATTCAGCCAAACCCCGACGGAGGCCTAATAGGAATTACTCGCCCAAGGTCCTGGATCCGAACCTGACCTTGATCTTGCCACCTACTATCCCACTTTCTCAGAGGCAGTCAGCGCTGTTACCATCAACATGACGTTCCCAGAAGATACACTAAATAGATGAATCAGGAAATGGGACAACAAAAATCGTTTAAAAATAATTTTAAAATAGAACAGCTTAGAGACAAAAACTATATTATTTCCAATTCCTATTGGGCCCCAACAAGGTTCATACAAGGGCTATCCTCTTGATAGTTTTCTGAATTCTACAAATTTCATGAAAATTTGAAATCCATTCACCATTTGCAATACGTATTGATGTATTTAATAAAATTGCATGGACTCTTATCTTTTCCATTCCTGCACCCCAGTATTCAGTTCAATGCCTACCATGGGCCAGGTTCTCAACCGTGACAGAGCCGAGACCCACGTTTCTACTGGGTGGGTTGGATGGAATTTCTGTATTGCTGGGTCACCATGAAATCCACGGTCTTCCTTCCACTTTGCATTTCCAGCAATGTAGCTTTATGGAGTTATCCTCAGGTGAGTAGTGAGACCCTTGGGAGCGGATTCCTGACAGGCTGGCTTTGTGATGTGCCACCTTGACTAGCCTAGGTTTCCCAGAATCCCCTTCCCCATAAGCTTCCGGTTAGAATGGGCCACAGAAACATGTTGTGTGCTAACTGCCGGGGAGAAGTGAAACAGCTGCTGTTGCTTTTATGCTTTGAGAGTTGGTGCAGGAGCACCAGGCACTGTTGCAGTTCACATGCCGTCATTTGTCGGCTGGCTCGCCTCCGAGGTGAGGAGTAACGGGTCTGTAGCTGCTCCACCTCCCCAGGATCCTCCTTTCGTTTCTCAAATTCCTAGGCCGGGTGCGTATTTAACTCGGTGGTGAAGGGCACCAGTTTCTTCTGCGGGACACCCACATCATCGAAGTTGGTGGTGGCGCGTGACGTGGGTTCCAGGCCATCTGCAGGGGCGGTCCAGCTTGTGCTTGTGGGCGCCAATGTGTCCTCGGTCTCCCACATTTACAGCCATCTTCCCTTCCCGACTGCCTGCCCTGCAGACTTCAAGCTCCAGCATTAGATGCAAAGACAACAGCCTTAGAGAGACTGTTCAACCAGCTCCCACAATTACGTATGGTCAAATGCCTAAAAATCCCTTAATATACATATATATACATATATACATATATATAAATATACATACATACATATATATAAAAATCTTTATATCAGTGGTGCTGCTTTTCTAATTGTACCCTGATACACACAATGACCAGATTCTTATTTCATCAGTCAGAATACCAATCAAATCCATTTCACATAGGACATCATTGTCAAAATCACCAGTATACTAGGGTTGGGTGGTTGGATCCTGGGAGGAGCAAAACAATAGCAGAAAATTATCCAGTTGACTCTGGCTGAAATAGGTGGGACAAGGCAAACGCAGGGGCAGGGGCAGAAAGGGCGGCAGAGGGCTGCGTCATGAGGTACAGTAGGGAAACAGCTCATCTACATCCGAATAGTCCAAAGCTGCAAAGCTGGCACCAGAGTAAGGCAAGGGATGCACAAAGGCTACAAAATGGCAGGGGGCACACACGCAGTCCCGACCTTGTAAAGCTGGCCAAGTGATGCTCTCACGGCTCATCACTTGGAGCGCTATGCGAAATACTGGACAGTGAGGCAGGCGGAGCCAAGCCCGGCCCTTCGACAGGACTTGAAGCAGAAACTCATACGCCTTGGAGGTGGGCAACGAGCAGAAACCAAGCACAAATGTCAAGGGGCGGGGGACACAGTGGTCATGACAGATGAGCCAAGCCGACAGCTCTGCTTCGGAGATTGCTTTGGCTGAAGAGGAGGAAAACGCAAAATGGACAGCAGGCAGCGCGGAAGGATACCTCTGAGGGTTGGAGGAATCTGTGCAGCCCAGAGAGCTGGACAGAACCAGTCTCTGGATGCACGGTGCTCTAACAAGGAGACCCAAGCACACCGCCTCGGCACTCCCTAGGCCATGCCAGAGACAGCAGTGTAAAGGATTTGTTATAACGCTTGCAATTAACTCGTCTTGTTTCTGGAGTTGCTGGAAACTTGTTACTATATTGTTACACATTATTGAACTCAGGATTACAGTGGGTGGGTTAGTGGCTTAAAGAACAAGGCTTTTACATTAACTAATGGTTTAATTCTAGACTCTATCGATACTAGCTGTCTTAACATTGGACAAGTTTACTTAACTTCCGAGTATGTCTTTCCATCTGCAAAAATTGGGCAAAATCAGTCTTCCTGAAAAGACCATTCTGAGAAATGAACTGGGGCCCTAAGCAAGAACTCACCAGATTGCAGTTCCTTTCCTTATTTATTCACATTACATTTTCAGCTGCTGTCTCCCTGAGGAAATGTTTAGAGACACTATCAGGTCTCACCCAGAAGCCATGTCAGATTTATGGAGATGGCCTGTTTAGCTGGTTTATGGTGGCTCTGATTCTACCCGCAGCCCCAACCCCAGCTCCTCCACCCTAACAGCCAAACTTCTCATCATGTTCGGGCTTCTGGGATTTGCACCGTTTGGAGCAGATGTGCCAACTTTCTATTTTCTCTTCCTTTCTTCCTTCCTCTCTCTATAAGCTCAAAGGACCGGACAGGCCTGCTCCTCTGGCTCGGTGGTGTTTCCAGTTCCCACTGACTCCTACACAAGCCCTGGCCATGGCTGTACGGTCCAGCCTCTGAGTAGGTCAGTGTTGTCTCTCATAAAGCCGGTCTGTAAATGTCACCTTGAATGCTAGTCTGCAGAAGCCTCCAGTCTACTGCTTTCTAGTTCCAGGTTTTTTAAGGCCCTTGGACCTAGAGAAGAGGGAGCAGGTCTGTATGTTGAAGGTTGTTTGCTAGGGACCAAATGGAGCATCACAAAACCGTCTCCTACTCTTCTCCCCTTCATTATTCTCTCTCTCTTCTAAAATCTTCCGTTCCAAACAGCACATCGCTCCCTTCTTTGCTAGGTGTAATGGTTTCATGCACAGGGAACTGTTTCCCCAGATTATACACTCCCTGAAGGCAGGAATACTCCTGAAAGACGAGCCTTCCGTGTCACTGTATTCACTGCTGTCACCGCCCACACGGCAGGGTAGCCAGCAGGGACTTAATCAGTAGCTCTGTAATTGCCCAAGTGCAGATGGAGGGACTTCTGGCCTGCACAAACTAGTTTGTAGGAGCAAAAGAATCCAGGTGCTGAGGTCAATCGTTTATGTGGCCTATGGCTGGGGCTCTCTGTGGGGCACCCTCTCACTCTCCCCGTCCTTACAGGCACCTCGCCTTCATCCGGTTGCCAGGCCTGCGGGGCCCGTTCTGCACGGCAGATGAAACTGTGACTGACCTCCACGGGCCCGGGAGAAAGAGGCTCAAGAAACACAGCCTCACCCCCTGCAGGAGGCTCGGGACTAGTCCAAGACCACACACTTGTGTGTCGACCCAGATCTCCTGCTCATCCACCACTCGCCAGCCCATCTGGTCACCTCTGGGAGATTCTAAAAACACGGGAGCCCCCAAAGAATGACTCTCTGACTACGAATTTAAAGATCCTCTGACTACGAATTTAAAGTCCGACTCTGCTGGTTTTTTCTTAGGGACCAGGCTTTTCTTCCTTTTTCCTTTCTAATCTCGTATCAGGACAAAAAAATCCTCTCCCTTGACAACCCCCCCACCCTCACCACCCCCCTAAAATGAGCCCTGACCTGGACCTCAGGAGATCTCTAGGGACCTACACACACCTCCTCACTGATCGTGATCAACACAGTGTGGGCCTTCGCCTCCTGCTGCACCATGCCACAACGCTCAAGGCCCACACCTGACCGGGACCCACCCCTCCCCACCCCTCACTATACGGGC
>PVJN01018803.1:0-38370 GCA_004026805.1 Lasiurus borealis
GTAAAATTAAATATAATGCTAATATTTGTCCTAACACAAGTACTGTGCACTGACTACAGGTGTAAGCTAATGCAGTGCATTACTTTGCTCGGGCTGCCATAACAAATACAGTGGCACCTCGAGATATGAGTTTAATTCGCTCTGTAACCTTGAGGCGTGGGAAACTATGAGACGCTCGAGTCGCGGTAAACTGGTGGGTCGTGTGCAGCCGGCCGATCCGCGCGATTACTCCTATCTCACATGTTGCTCGTATTTCAAAGCAAAAATCACTCGCTCGATGGCTCGTATCTCAAAAATCTCGTATGTTAGACCACTCGTATCTCAAGGTACCACTGTACCACAGTCTGGGTGGCTTAAACAACAGACATTTATTTTCTTATAGTTCAGGAGGTTGGAAGTTCAAGATCAAGGTGTTGCAGGCTTGCTTTCTTTGGAGGCCTCTCTCCTTGGCTTGTAGATGGCCATCTCCCTCAGCCGTCTTCACATCTTTCCTCTGTGTGTGTCTGTGCCAATCCCTGCTTATGAGGGGACCAGTCACGTTGTATTAGAGTCCGCCATGATGACCTCATTTAATCATGTTCACGCCTCTTTAAAGGCTGGTCTCCAACACGGTCATACTCTGAAGTGCTGACAGTTACGACTTCAGATGTGAATCTGAGGTAGACAAAATTTAGCCTATAACTTATAATATGACCCAAAAAAAGAAGCTCTAAGGATTGAAACTGTAGCAAACAATATTATTGAGAGAAACATATAAAAATACATAGATTTCAAATTTATTCCAATTTAGTACAAGTTTAATAAGGTTGCCGCTGCATGTAACATTCTTCAACCAAAGTGAATAAAATATTTCTGCACCAGCAATAGCAATTTGAAACTATATTATCAAATAAGATATATTTTACCATAGCGAGAAAAACTATTAGATTCTTAGTGTACCTAACAGAGGTACAGAGGCTATTTTATATATATTTTAAATTTATTGGGGTGACATTGATCAGTAAGATTATATAGTTTCACATGTAATTTCTATGATACATGATCTGTATATTGCATTGTGTGCCCATTACCCAAAGTCAAATCAACTTTTGTCACCGTATATTTGGACCCTTTACCTTTTACTACTCCTTATACCCCCTTCCCTCTGGTAATCATAACAATCATACTGTTGTCTGTGTCTATGAGTTTAAGTTTTCTATCCCACATATAAGTGAAATCATATGGTTCTTAGCTTCTTCTGACCGACCGACTTTGCTTCACATAATATTCTCAAGGTCTATCCATGTTGTTGCAAATGGCAGTATTTCATCTTTTCTCATGGCTGAGTTGTATTCCATTATGTGAATGTACCACAACTGTCTCCAATCCACTATTGAAGGACTTGGGTTGAATAATGCTGCAGTGAGCATAGGGGTGCGTATATAATTACAAATAGACATTTTCAAAAAAGTTAGGGTAGGTACCCAGAAGAGGGATTGCTGGGTATATGGTAATAACGCTGTTCTTAAGGTTTTGAGGAGCCTCCATATTGTTTCCATGATGGCTGTACCAGTTTACATTCCTACCACCAGTGAACGAGGTTCCTTTTCTCCACAACCTTTCAATGCTTGTTATTGTCTTGTTGATAATAGCCATTCTAACATCTGAATAATGATGAAAAGCTAAGGTATTTTATTTTATTTTTGAGGGATCTCTATAGAATAGCATAAATACAGCCATTGTATTCCATTGTAGTTTTGATTTGCATTTCCCTTATAGCTGGTGAAGTTGAACATATTTTCATTGATCTGTTGGCCATTTATATGTCTTCTTCGGAGAAGTCTTTGTTCACGTCCTCTGCCCGTTTGTAAACTGGATTGTTTGTGTTTATTTTGTTGAGATGTACGAGTTCTTTATATATTTCAGGTAGTAAACCCTTGTCGTGGCAGTTGTTGGCAGATACCATCTCCCATTTGGAGGGTTGGCTTTTTGCTTTGTTGGTCGCTTTCTTTTGCTCTACAGAAGCTTTTTAGTTTGATAGTCCCATTCTCTTACTTTTGCTTTTACTTAGTAATTTTCATATAATGTTTGTATGTTAGCTGTATGATAAGACAAAATTGTACTCATTTAAGAAAATTATATGAATCCTTTAAAAGGCAACTATAATTCTAGGTAACTGAGTTCAATCCATAAAGTATTTATTTTGTACCTATTCGCAATGCTGCGGATAATTCTGACACTTAACTGCCCGGAGTTATTGTCAGACTCAACAAGTTCAAGGACCAGCCCTCAGTAAGACTGCCTTCCTTTCAGATCCAGCTGCACACTCAAGGTTCCCAGGCTGCCCATACCCTTGACCAATTGGCTACAAATCCATGCACTTCCCACAACTCACCTCAAGTTCAATAATTTGCTAATCTGGCTCATAGGACTGGAATCTTCTACCCTTAAAATTACAGTTTATAATAATTATAAGGGACACAAATAAGGACCAGACAAATGATGACACACACGGGGCAAAGTATGGGAGACTCTCACACACAGAGCTTCTGTGTCACCTCATGTTACATCAGTGTATTCATCAACCTGAAAGCTCCATGGCTTGGGAGTTTCATTGTCGAAGCATGATTGGTTGGATCACTGGCCATGTGATTAAACTCAATCTCCAGTCCCTCTCCCTTCCCCTCAGGGGTTGGCTAGCTCAAAGCCCCAATTCTAACCACATGGTGGTTTTTTCTGGTGATCAGCCTCTTGGCCTAAACTCAGGTGTGACCATGGATATAGAGTCTCCCTCCCAGGAGTCTGGACAAAGGCATCGACTTCTTTATTATACAACACTTTATTATACAACTTCTTTATTATACAGCACTTTATTATACAACTTCTTTATTATACAGCACTGCTACATGTAAGAGTCTAAGATAGGCACCACAGAGGGGAGAAAGGTGCCCAGCCTGACGGAAAATAGATTTTAATAAGACTCAACAGTGTTTAAATTCAACAGAAGGCAAAGAAATGAGTGTGTCAGTTGGATGACCTGTATCACAAGAGACTAATTTATACTGAAATAAACTGCTGAGAGTTCGTCAGGATTTGCCAGGCATTTACTAGTTGTATGACCTTGGGTGAGTTGTGTTTTTTAAGACTCAGTAAAATATACAAAATGAGAATTGTCTTTTAAAATTAAATGAGATACTGTAATAGCCACATTGAGGGCACTCAGTGAAAGGTAGCTATGCTTTTTGGTCTTAAATGCTGGCCAAATACATGGAAGTAGTTAAAATAAAGTAAAAGTTAATATATAATAGAGATGATAAAAATTAAGTGTAGAAAGTACATTTAAAATGTTTTTAAATCTCTTGCTCTAACAAAAAAAATTGAATTTAGTTGTATAAACAGTAAATACCCCAGCTTCCCATCATTATTCATACCTGAATTTTTACCTCTCTGCCATCGCTACCCCTTACCTGCTGGCATCTGTACGTGCAGGGCAGAGACCACAGCATGAAGGAAAGGAAAGACAGGATTCACAGGTGACGTCAGGGAGTCCCTAAACCCCCTAAAAATACCTCTCCTGTCTTTGGCATCCAGAGATTTCTCATTTGCATGCTAACTCCACTGTTCAATGAAAAGGATGATTTCTAAATGTCACAGGACATTTTCAGGTAAAATTACATCAGGGAGGGTTTGTCTAAAGGCAGCTAAACTCAAATAGGCATAACAGTCACCCGGGCATCTTGCTGAAAACAGATTTTGGTTCCGCAGGCCTGGTAGAGAACTGAGAGTCTGCATCTCTAGCAACCCCAGGTAATGATGGTTGAGCTATAAGACTCTGAGTAGCACAAATCGGACCTACAAATAGAAGTGGTTTCTAGTGTTTTCTTCAGTGTGTTAGTTAGCAGACGAATTTTTAAATTTTGAATTATTTCAAGTTATCTCTCCAAATCCCTTAATAATTTTTCTTCACATTTAACCAAACTACAATTTTAACTTAGTAGTTTTCAACACAGTATATAATACATTCAAAATTGTTTCAGTATATAAAGAGTGATTCAAATGTTTAAATTTTCCAAAATAGTTTTCCCCCACCAGCTGTGATAGTTTGATTTAAAAAAAAACAACTAATCAACAATGAAGTCTGTGTTCTTTAATGACTAAGGTAAAATTAGAAAAGAATTGAAAGTATACCCAATAACTTAATGTCCTTGTCCTCTGATTTCATCTAATGTCATACTTCTTTGAGTCACTATTAAAATATTATTCCTTCCTTCCTGATAAACCCTTTGTCCGTTTATTTCTACCCCAATGCCCCCTAAATACAAGAGGCCCGCAGAGAACAGAGTGCAAAGCCAGGGCATCATCTCTGACCTGAATTGGGAAGTCCACCCTTTTCAGTGGCTTCCACGAAACTGCCCTTTTCTAACTGGCTCCACACCTTCCTCACTGTTTATCTTAATTTGATTATAGCATATACATTACTCTAATTATTAAATTTATTAGCAATTTTTGGTAGCTCTAGTTGAGCTACCAATTGTAGCATCTATATCATTTATTTTATATTTAAACTCTGGACAGATGTTGGCTTTCGTGAATGAACTATGGGTAGAGAATAGGATAAATACAGCCATGTCTCAGGTCTCCTAAGTGAAGAATTTTTTTTTACATAGGCGTTTAGATATTTTTTTATCTTGTTTAGAATTAATTTACCTATTAATCAGCATTATGATTACCTTATGTCATAGGAATTAAATCAAATGCTCTCTGAAACACCACCAGTTTGGAAAGGATCATCAAAGCTATTTAGAAACCTTAAAGAAAGAGGTAAGTTAACTTCAGTATTTCTGTATTTGAATATTGACATTTATACTGTTTATATACACAGATTTTCCTCATACTTAAAATAATTTTACAGCTATGTGTACATAGAGAAAAAACTGAAGAGAAAAATATAGAAATATAATAATGGTTATTCCTGGGTAGTGGGATTAAGGGTGGTTTTAATTTTACTTTTTATATATTATTTTATCTTCTAAATTTTTTAGAACAAAATGCACTTTTACAGGTTTTAAAAAAACATTTTTAAGCATATTGAAAAATATAGGCTATAATTACCCATAGAAAGCATTTTTCAAAAATACTGATTTTTAAATGTCTGTTACTTCCAGGGAATTATAGATTTTCTTAAGTTTAATCAATATGAAAAAAATGAACGAAAGGATAGATACAGAGGCAGTAAAGCATCAAACAGACTGTCAAATTACAGCAGGAAGGTTACGGAGAGGTGGGGTAGATAAGAGATCAACCAAAGGACTTGTACGCATGCCTATAAGCATAACCAATGGACACAAGACACTGAGGGGTTGGACTAGTCCTGGGGGGAGGGGTTAATGGGGAGATATGTATACATGTAACACAATAAAAAATATATGAAAAAAAATTATTGAATCTGTGGTTGGCCACTCAGTTTGAACATGTTTCTTTTAAAAACAATACCGCAAAATTCACTTATTTCAACTTACTCTATTCCCCATATCTATGTATCTAACTTAACTCACTAATTCATACAAATTATACTTTTATTGCAATTTTTACAATGTAATTTTTGTACATATTTATGCAAAAACTAATAAAATCTTTAAGATTAATTTAATCTTAAATTTTTTAAAATATTCTCAAGAATGAGAATATATAATATAAAAATACTAAAGAAATTACCTTTTTCTTTTTCATCATTTTTAATCAATACTGATTGGGAAATGTATTTATCTAATACGAAGACAAATAGTTTAAAGGAGTAGTTATAATCCATATATTTTGTCTAATAGAATTAGAAATTAACTGCTTCCACCTGGGTCTCATGGAATCGGAAAAGAGGAGACACTTTACCTTTTATTTTAGGCCTCTCATAATGTAGGGTTTTCTACCTCTTCACAAAATCTGGGCCAAGGTATCTTTAAAGCTCTCAGACATTTTTTCCTGGAAGTTGTCTGAAAGATTGCTGTTCACATTTTAAGGTGGGATGATAAGGTCAGGAAATGTATTCCACTAGATCAGTTTGAACAACAGTCAGCAAGATGGGACTGTGGAAACAGAGATCCCATTTCCTTTTCCCTCCTGCATTTATTCTTTCTTTTTCACTTCTTTTTTTTTTTTTTTTCGGAAGGATCCCTATGGAATCTAGGTATTGTATCTTTATATACATTGACCATTCCAGAATCTTTCTCCCATAGCACTCATGGCAATCAACCAGAACTATGTCTATAGGTCACAATATTCTAGTATAAACAAAAGCGGGGAATGCTTTCAGGGCCTCCTGGCTGGGACCCTTCATGTCTTCTGACAAAGTGCCTGACAGTGACTCCTCTTCTCTTTGTTCTGTGACAAAGAAGGGAGCTTCAGAGAACACCAGGCAAAATGGAGGTTTAAAGTTCACAGTCTGATTGTGAAGGATTTTTTATAACCTTTCACCAAACATCAGGACTATCTAATATCTGGTTAAGTGTTACTGGCTAATTCCCGACTTTAATTGCCCCAGGATCTACTTAGAAAGTAAATTAATGCATTAATTCTAGTTATGGGTTGTATAGTCTAAAAGAGAGAATTTGAGTAATAGGATGTATATTTTTATTTACCCCACACTAACTCCCTTTAAAGTTTGTAATTCTGGGATTACAGAGAACTCAGGCTTCAGTATACAGAAAGTATAAGCCATTTAAGTAAAATATAAACTTCTTAGACTACATTTAATAAAAGCATTAAGCTTACAAATGAAAATGATAACTTATGTCAGCAAAAGGATAACTATTGAGTTTTGTTTTTTGAATGTCGTATGGAAATCAAAACTCTAAGCAAGAATTGTTTTATAAACTGCTACTAAGAATTAAGCATTTTACAGTGTTAACCATTTCCAACTACTTTGTTTTATGTTTGATTCATACACTGAAAACTAGCCATAAGTTTAAAAGTTGCAGCTATAAGTAAACATTATAATAGTTATTTTTATTGTCAATATATCTAGAAGCATTATGGTAATTTTATATAGGTTTCTACAGAGACATGAAATAATGAACGAAAAATTAATTTTGTTGCTTTTTGGGGGCTATGATTTAATTAAAATAGCTTAGTGTCATTTAAAACAATATTTAGCATTTTCTTTAAAACTGAGTTTTTATTAATATTATTTATTGCTATAAAAGAATATTTTATTTGATAAATATGAAGAAAACTAATATTTTTACAGAGCATAACTGATACTATTTTTCTTCTAGGTGTGATTTCTTATACAGAATATCTTTTCCTCTTGTGTATTTTAACAAGTAAGTGTACTCATTAAACTTATTTCTGGATGCAATTTTTTAAAATCAGAATTTGTAGAAAACAAATCTTTTTTAGTTTCTCTTAGATTCTCTTAAAACACTTTAGATATGTCTATGCTATTTTGCAAAATTCATGTCAGAATAGCCTCAAAATGCTAAGCATGGCATATCAAGAGTAAAAATCATAAGTATTATTAAGGCTTATATTAGTAAAATGCTCATAAATTATAAACTTAATATCCTATATCAATCTCTGTGTTTTAGTCTACATGAGAGGCTAAAGGAAGGACATGTAATGATTTATAAATGTCCTGCCGCACTCATTGGGATCACATTTTCTGCAAGACTAGTGTGAAGGAATATCTGTCAGAATGTACATCATACATCCTGAAATAGCTTCATTTTTCTTTTCCTCTTATGTGCAGCAATTCTTATGAAATATATGAAGGGTCTACTAAGGTTTTCAGTTAATTTTATTGCATTTAATGGTGGAACTACACTTGACCTTTCAATTCCTTTATTCCCACCTCAGGAATTTGTACTTTCTGCTCCCTCTGCCTCAGTGCTTTTCTTCAGGATCCTCATGATAATAAACATTATTTAGGTTTCCTTTGAAATGTGAACACTTAGAGAATTCTTACTTGATCATCCTTTCTAAAATTCCTTGTATTTCTAAAATACCTCCCTCTCTCATCTCTTTCTTTTTATCCCTTTACAGTGTTTTATTTTCTTCATAGTAGTACTTAAAATATTTGAAAGTATTTGTTTATTGGTTTACATATTCTTGTCTGTCTTGCCATACTTGAATGCAGGGTCCATGATGGTAAAGATTTTATCTTCTTTGTCCATTTCTGTATTAAGAACAGTGTTTGACTTCTAAAACATGGTGAATGAATGAAGACAGGCATGAATGAAAGAGTATTGGTGGTGGCATTTCCCATGGTGGGGACTTGTGGAGATAAATGGAAAGAAGAACGCTCATGATTTGAGTTCAGTCAATAATGAATGCTACATGAAAATTACAGGAGTGGGCGCCAAAGAGTATTTCAGAGACTTGTTAGAAAGTTATCTTGTCATCTAGAATAACTGCAGATGCAAAATTTGAAGTTAATATGTACCTAAACCAGTAGAGTAGGATTAAAACAGAACTAGTTAAGAATGCCATGTGTTGAGATGGGGCAAGATACGTGTAAGGATGTTTGGGAAAAACACATATGGTGGATTTTGCTTACTATGGGAAGGTAAAGACCTTTGGGTGCTGTAAATCTTCTTTTGCAATTCAGGACCCTCTTAGAAACTTCTAGGGGTTTGAATTTTAGAATTATGGATACTATTTAGGTTAGAACTAAGAACAATGTGAAAAGAGGTCTAGCAAGAGGTAGGTTAGAACACCTATTACCTATCTACAGTTTTCTCCTCTTTACATTTTTATTATTTTAACTTTAGTTTCCCTTCCAAATAATGCTTGTAAGGATTTCCTTTCTATATATATTTTATGATCTTTTTAAAGCTTAAACTTGGTTATCAGAGACGGTGCAGCTTTTTATTTCTTTTTCAAGTGAATAGTAAAGAAAATAAGTGTAGATTCCGAAAATACAGGCAAGAAATAAAGTTGCATAAAAGACAGGCTTCCGTTTCCTTTATTTTCAGGGACAGTTATCACCAGTTAAGAGTAGGTCTCTGTACTTCTCTTTTGCTAGATTCAGAATTTCACAACAGGTAGTGGCAAGTGTAGCTGTGGGAGGTCCCATTTTAAACTTTTGCCAGTCATCTCAAAAGAGTAGGTCAAATGTTTTGAAAAATGCATGTTCACTGAGCTCTTAACAACATGTCCAAGTTTTCTGATGTCCACGTTCTCTTCTTTATGCTTTAGGAGTGAAAAGAGAGAGAGGATTGAACCTCATTGTAGGGTTCATAAAATTAAAGCAGTTCGTAGTGTGTCAATGCCTGTCTTTTTCATAAAATAAGTTATTCTTTGTATTTTGGGGATAATTGGTGATTAATTATTTAAGTCTATTATTTTATATTTCTGTTTTTGAAGTTTAAACTCTAAAAGTTTCAACCCAAATATGCAATCTCTCATGCTTGACTTTGATTTTCATAGATCATTTCCATTACAATTTCCTCCAGAATTTGAATTACTTCATTGTGTCATATTTAATTTTGGAAGGAAGATAGTGAGATTTTACTGTCAGTGCCATGTAGCCAGTATCACACAATATTTTTAAAGTACATTATCAATTCTGATACTAAATACACTAATATATGAAGCAGAAATGTGTGTACTTATATACAGCTTTTATTACATTTAATAGCAACATGTTGCTTTAATTTATTGCTTAAAGAATTTATTTCTGTACTGAATATAAATAACTGTTGACAACTAATATGGACTTTATACTTTAAAATCATTTCTCATTTCACAAATACTCCTCTGTTTTCTGGCAGAGCCTCATGCAGGGTTTAGAATAGCTTTCAACATGTTTGACACGGATGGCAACGAGATGGTGGACAAAAAGGAGTTTTTGGTGGTATGTATATTATTTGCTGAATTTCTATCAATGATTAAATGTTAATTCCTTGTATTGTTATGTTTTTCATTATTTGAAATAACATCATAGAAGCAAGAATGAAAATTTTATGCTTTCATGTATATTCTCATATTCTTTGAAAATTTTTACATTGTAAAAATAAATTATATTCCATGTATAAAGATGGTTACAGTTGTATACACATTTTCTGGAAGTTTGAAATAAACATTTTATTTTGAGTGGATACCCAGTGAGTGCTCAGACCCCAACTTATGAGCCACCCAGTCACAACTCTGCTGCAGGAACTTCCTTCTCATTACAGGCTTTACAACCGCTGTTCTTCCTGTTCTCTTTCATTCGCTTCTGCCTTGCATTCCAGTCTTACCCCATTTTCCTGTTCTGTTCTCCTGTCTTTGACAAAGGCTGATCTAAAGAGGAAAGAGAAAGACTGCTTTTTAGATATTTGTCCTTTGATCTTTCTCATCTGACTGGTCCTGTGTTGTTGCTGGTCTAGCAACATCATTTGTCTTATTATTTATTTCATCACCCCCATGCTACTTCCAAAATGTTTCAGTTTCCTTTTACCTTATATTTCTGCTCCTACTTCTGTGGCAAAATAGCTGTTACATTTTTTTCTCCAAAATAGAGATTAACATTAATTTATTCCTTACACTAACAAGGTCTACTCTTAGCATTTATGTTCAGCTCTATATTGACCTATATTCTCCTAATACAAAATTATATAGCCATTTTATTTTTGTTGTTTTTTTTTCTTTGTAACAAGCCATTAAAAATTCCTCAGGAAACCTCTTCACTATTTTCTTCAGAGGCTGGAACATGGAAGAGAAACCATGAAATCGTTTTTTTCCATGGTAGGAAAGACAAGAGATAAAAATCCATTGAAAGCTAATTAGTAACCATTTGAAAGAAAGCGAGCAGAATAATCGTTGGTATCTATCAAAAGGCTTAATCTAATGCAGATGTAGTCCTCGCCCTGAGCACAGCCCCTGAGCCACGCCTTTGGGGCTGGAGCCCTGCAGGACCCCTCATGTTCAGGATGGTGGGGCGGTGAGGGTTTTCAATATCATTGCAAAGACAGAGCTGTGGTCTGAACATCCTCAGATGGACAGATGGTGTTTTAGATACAGTTTTCTTATGATAGTGGACAACTGTACTTCAGGATTTTCCTAATGGGCCTAGTAATTTAAATAATTAACAATAAGCTTTCTGTTCCACCCCACTGACTGAGAGACTGACGTTTGGAACTCAGTCCATTGGAAGTTGCCTAAATAGGTGTCTTTTGGGATCCTATCCATTTGTGGAGACGGGAGGTTAAAACCTTTATGTAGAACTTCTGTTTCCACTCCAGACTCATTCAAGTTGCCCTCCGCTTAAAGCTGTGGTTTAGTTTTTGCAGTGATTGTACTTCTTCCTCATGTATGATGTGTGTTTGCAAAGAGTTCTGAAAGCAAAAGTTGGAGTTTGGCTGTTATTTGTAGAGGCTTAAAGTCCGATTCTCATGCCTGTTTACAGAGTGATTATAAATAACCTTTGCTAAAAAAAAAAAAAAACTTTTCACTAAGAAAAAGTGTGTAAATGAACTTATATGTTAATAAATTATATTTTGTATATCATTTCATATTCTGAGAGATAATACATTTTATTTGACTTTCAGCTATTGCCATACAAAGTGAAATGGAGAGTTAAAATAGCTGTGTATATTACAGAGACAAGAACAATAACCTTACCAGAAAACTTAAGCTTCCATTTGTAAAATAGGATTTTAGAGAAGAAGTAGTATTTATAATAAGAGCTAACACTCCGTGAGAAGTTACTGTGTGACAGGCAGTGTGCTAAGTAATTACTTGTAATATTTACTCTGCACAACATTATATAAGACCTGTCCATCATACCTCCTCAAAGCCAGAGGAAGAAATTTCCTGTAAGGAAGGCGTTATCTCTCTGTTCCTGGTGTGGAAAATAAGCCTTAAGTAATGAGAGTAGCTGTTTCAACGATTATACTTGCAGAGTCCATGCTCCCATCACAACGCTAAGTTTCCTGAGAAAACGAGAGGTCATCTAGTCCATCGTAATTTAATGTGCGAGCAAATTGGAGCGAGATGGAGTGGCCTTAGAATTGGTATATGACAAAAGATGGGCTCAAACCAGAGACCCTGCGTTCTATTCCAGTGTTCTTTATACCCCAGTGGGCTTCCTCTCTTTTTATGTTTGTGCCATCAATCCTATGTCTCTGTGCCTTACACATAAAATAAAACTATAATTTTGTACATTTTACTACCTGTGGGTTGTTGATACTGAAGGATGTGTTTCTTTGGAATCAGCAGCCCACAGATAAGTAGGTAGGTACCCAGAAACTCCTGTTTGATGTTGATGGGTTTTCTTTTCAGCTTCAAGAGATATTCAGGAAAAAAAACGAAAAGAGAGAAACTAAAGGAGATGAAGAAAAGCGTGCGATGCTGGTAAGAATAATTTATAGCAGTGCAGGTGGGTTTTTTAGATAAGAATTAGATTACTTATGTTGAAAACAAAGTCTGTAACTTTGAAGCTGTTCCTTTCTTGGAAACTTTCTAAAGGTCTAGTATAGAAAAATTGCTTCAGTATTGATTTGTATTGATACCCATATTTATATCAAATATTGATATTACGTATCTGTATCCATAATTACATTCATTAAATCATTTTATTCATATTTTGTATTCCATGAGATTCAATTACAGATTAATATAAATCATTATGCATATATAATTTAAAGGGGAATTGCAAAGATTTCATTACCCATGTGGAATTTAATGGAACTATAACAATATGAAAGTTGAAGTAAAAACAAGGAAATAATGTTATTTTGCATTCTTAGAAGTATATATTATAGATTTTTCTTCTGGGATGATGTTTTCATCTTACCTCCGAAGGTAGAGTTAAACAACATTTCAATCCATTTTCCTACCAGTTTTCTTTTGCTTGCCCAAGTATTTCAACCTGATAACATCCCAGGTCCACATAATAAAAAATAACAGGTACTGAGTCCTTATTACCAGGCACCATACTAGATGCTTTGCCTGCATTTTCTCATTTAATCTACCCAGCAATTCTCTTATATTTATAATTATAGATGTGGAAACTGATCGTTGAAAAGGTTAAATATCTTGTCCAAAATTACATAGCTATTAAATGACAATTCCAAGATTTGAACCTATGGCTGGTCAGTTCCAAAATCTATAATTATACTCACTGTAGCATATTTCTAGTACTTAGCAGAAACATAGTGAATTCTGTTGGCATGTAAATGGTAATTGTTTCATTTGCAAATGAGTGATTTATTTGCATTGATCTACAGGAATTCAAATAATTAACATACATAATTTAATTAATCTCATTTACCTAGTTTAACTATTTCTTAAAACACCCACAGCTCTCTAACATAATATAGCACTCTACAAATGTTTGTTACTATGTTTAATTAGTGGGAACTTATTTTTAATAGCCAGCATATTTTAAGTAATGCAAATATGAACTGATGAGATTTTTTAATTTTGAAGCTATTAAAATTGAGAGTGAAAATATATGGATTATATTAGAGAGATAGCATAGCGCAGGGTTTGAATATCAGCTCTGTCCTTAATACCTGGGTGACCTTGAAAAAGATCCTTAACATCTCTGTGGCTCAGTTTCTTCACTTTTACAAAGGGGACAAGAGAGTAATGATCACATGTGATTCTTACGGGTTTAAATGAGCTAAAACATGTAGTCACTTAACAGTATGTGAAATAAACACTCCAAAAGGAATTAGTAGAACCATGTAGCTACGTAAACTGAATATTTACATACCCAAATCAAAATTAACACCAAATCTAAAAATACTTACGTGCCAAATAAGATTAACTGCTTTAGAGGAGAGAGGAAAATGAACATACCATTCTTTTACACGTGGAAAACAATCTTAGATTCATTAACTCGCCTACGGTCATGGCACTGTAAGAGCAGAACAAGATTCCTTCGCCCGTCTCTCAGACCATTGCCATGCTACGTTTAGACTTCCCCTGTCGCACATAGAATTGCCAAAGCATCTAAATAAAATCACACGCTTTGGAGGAACAAGTTTTACTCAAAGCAATAGCTCCATCAGAAAGTTACAATTGAGATGGTTGAAATGAGCTCATTATAAATAATGTTTAATTATAGGAGATTTTTTAAACTTTGCTACTCATCTTTAACATTTATCCCACGTGTGTATGCTCTGTATGTAGAATGTAGCATAAAGATTTGCCCTTTCTAATTGGTTACTTCGTCATCTCTTTCTTTTTCCTTTTGCTGTACCTGGGTTCATTCTGAAATGCGACACTTCATTGGCCCTTTTGTGCTCTATGTCAGCGTCTTCAACTGTATGGATACCATTCACCTACTACTAGTGTATGTACAATCATTTAAATATTCCTTATGTGAATATCCCTCTCCCGTTATGCTTGATAATGTTATTTTGTTATATAAAACTATATCTGCTACTGAAATGTTTATGAATTTATTGAATATGATAGGATGCAACCAAGCCAAATTTTCTTTATTTCCTTCCTATATTTATGAGAAAACTAAGTTTACAGAGTAATTATATATCTTTAACTTTAGATTGAAATAAAGAAAAGATGAGTGAACAATAATCAACAACTCTGGTAAATCATTGAAATTTTATAATTTTCAGCAGTATTTGAAGTGTTAAATACAAATTGAGGAGCAGATTATCAGACTGTGCTCCTGCAAACACAGGCATTTTAAGAACTAGTTCTATGTATATGACATACATTATTTTCTCAATTCTGATACAGAGGTATGTTAATGGATAGACTTTTCTTAGTTTTCAGTATTTCTCCCAATTTTTTTTTTCTAAAACCTTTGATGCCTGCCTATCACCGATGGTCTATACTAAAGTATAAGCTGACATTAGATATGTTTAATCTGTCAATGTATCATGTTATTTCTCAAAGAGGATTATGATTTTCAGACTCTTCTTTCCCTAACAAAGTTAGGAGTTCTGTAAATGATCTTCCAATATTCTCTTCTTATGCTAAGCTTCCTTCTTTGCTTTCTCCTGGGAAGTTGAGCTTGCTGGTTAGCCATGCCCCTTTTGAATGTAAACATGCACGATTCATTTAATTTTCCCAAGGTTAGAAGGATCCCTCAAATTACCTAAATTCCACCTGAGAGTAGGCCTTTGAACTCAGGGGATGGACTCAGCATAATGCAGGTCAGAGAGTTCAGTTACAGTGTGCAACTCTGTAAGCAGCTGTGCGCCTCCTGTGTTGGACAATCAAAAGTCCAAGACACAAAACCTGACTCTGTTCTAGATTTGAACATATGCTGGAGGCTGATTCGGCATATCATAAACCATATCTTGCCAAAGTCGCAAGGATTGGAGCTAGAATGGGTTTGCAAACAAGCCAAATCCATGGGACCCTAAGACGGACTAGTTATTTTTACTCTTTATAAGATACAAATTTTTCTACAAAATTCACAACTGTTTGTCTTAAATATGGTCTGTCATTTTCTTAAAATTTTAAAAAGATTCCTCTATTAATCATTTCAAAAATTGGTAAGAATATGAAAGATAAATATCTTGTAGTTTATAATACCATATGTCCTGTGAAACCTAATAAAAGTTAATACTTATGACTTTATTATTTATTTTTCTAATCTGTCATTGCATGACCCATTTTCCAACTATGGCAATTTATAGTTTTCCTTTAAATTCATAATAATAATTTTCAAAAAATGCAAGCAAACAAGGAAAATTCATTTAAAATTAGAAAAAATTCAGATAGCCTAAAAGTTTATATGAAATATGATTGGTGTTTGTATTGCACAAATATATTTCTGTAATATTATAAATTAACTGGTAATTATCTGTTAGTTTCCAGAGCTGTAGATGAACTGGAGGGATCAGGTATCTAATTGGAGTACAGTTCATGGAGCTGAATATAACCTAAGATTCTAACCTAAGGAAGAAGTTCCTCAGTAAAGGCAGAGGCCCTCTTGTCTTTTACTATAGAGACAGAGCTTCTGTGTCCTCTCTAGTTCCCTGTTCAAAATTACCTACTCCTGCAGTACATTCTATCTGTATTCTGTCCAGTTATTTTTTTCTAGTATTTCTTACTTCAGTATTCATGAAGATCATTACTTTATAACTTTCTGTTCCAAACAACCCTGATTCTTTTCACATTTCTGATATAGCCAACTGTTGATTATCTTACCACTATAATGAAAAGACATATTAAAAATTCAAAAGAATAAATAATGCAAAAGTGAAGTATATTTGATTTTGGTATGCCTTATATGACTTTTTAAAGTACTTAAAGATTATCTTAATTACCCTATATCCATTGTAGTAAAAAAATGTACTAGTTTTCATACAGTTTTTGACACATGTTGGGATGTGTTTTATGGACTAAAACAATATTAATATTTATAAATGATCTGTGTTTAAAAAAATGTGTATGTTCTAATTTGGGGTTTAGGGTTATATTTTTAAGATAAGTAATATATGAAAACATATATTAGAACAAACTTACTAATTAAATGTTTTAAATCTCTGATATTTATAATGTTTTTGTCTGCTTAATCTTTCAGTATGTTAAATTATATTTTACAATGATAGACTTGTCAATTTCTATTTATAATTATGTTATTTTTTACTTTATGTGCTTTTGAAACATTGTTATTGCCTATTTAAGAATAGAAATTACTTATGTCTTTTTAGTGAATTGACTCTTCTATAATATACTAGCCTTAGATATCTAGAAATGTTTTTGTCTTAAAATCTATTTTGTTGTTAAAATAAATACACCACCTTTATTTTATTAATAATTTATGTTTGTATTTTGTGTCTTTTTATTTTCTATTTTCCCTCTAATGATGATGAAGCTTTTCCTGATTTTTAAAATATATTTTAGTTCAGAAACTTACTCTTAGTAAAATAAATAATAATAAAAGTTTGACCACCATATAGCTAAAAACTAAACATTGCAGTGTCCTCAAAAGCTCCTTCATATTATCTTTCTAATGATAATCCTTTCCTCTTCTCCAAAATATAACTACAGATATAACTTATATAAATCACTTCTTTGCTTTGCAGTTTTACCGCCTACTTATGTATGCATCATAAATCATATAATTTAGTTTACGCATTTTGGAACTCATATAAATGGGATCATATTATATAAGTTTTTCATGTTTCTCCTTCGACTCAACATCATGTCCATTTCATTTTCATTGTTGTATCTGGGTCTGTTTCATTCACTGTTATTGCTGTAAGCAGCAGTTCTCAAACATTTTAGTCTCAGAACCCTTTTACATTGTTGAAAATTATTGAGTACCCAAAGAGCTTTTGTTTATATTGGTTATATCTATTTATATTTACTAGTACTTACCATATTAGAAGTTACAACTGAGAAATTTAAAAATATTTATTATCCATCCTATATAATAAAAAGGCAAATCAGCCAAATGGTGAATGACTGGTCGCTGTGATGCGCACTGACCACCGGGGGCAGACGCTCAATGCAGGAGCTGCCCCCTGGTGGTCAGTGCACTCCCACAGGGGGTTGCCACTCAGCCAGAAGACTTGAGTCGGGCTCATGGCTGGCGAGCACAGGAGCGGTAGGAGCCTCTTCTGCCTCTGTGGCAGCGCTCAGGACATCCGACTGCTGGCTTAAACCAACTCCCCAGGGGAGTGAGCCTAAGCTGTCAGTTGGACATCCCCCAAGGGTTCCTGGACTGCAAGAGGGCACAGGCCGAGCTAAGGGACACTGCACCCCCGAGTGCATGAATTTGATGCACTGGGCCCCTAGTTTTAAAATAAAAGCTCACATGTTAACAAACATTTTAATGAAAAAAAAACTTCAAAAATATAGTGAGGATATTGGCATTTTACATTGTTTGCAGATCTATGTAGTGTCTGGTTTCATAGAAGACAGCTGGTTTCTCATGGATGCTTCTGCAGTCAAGCTGTTGCAGTATGTTATTTTGGCAACAGATACTCTCAGTTGCTTCCCATGGAGTGACAGGCTCACTTGGTTCACTTAAAAAGGAAACGTCTGCCAGATACCAAAGTCTAAACAACCATAGTTTGTCTATTAGTTGTTCTTCCAAGTAAAAATGATTGCTCATGATAAAAGGGGCTGCTTTTCTTTCAACACCAACCATCACACAAATGTTTTTTTCTGAAGACAGTCATCTGAGTTTAGTAGGCAGGAGAAGTACTTTATGCATGTTTCCAATTTCTCCACACCAAATATTGAAATACATTCAAAGGTCAGTTTAACAAAATTATAAGTTTATTCTTCAGCAAGTATATTCTTTTTTTACCCCTTTTTTTGAAATTAAAACTTTTTAAATTTAAATTCTTTATTGTTTAAAGTATTGCATAAGTCTCCTTTCCCCTTTCCCATTGACCTCACCCCAGCTACTCCCACCCCCCAGCAATGCCCTCACTCTCCGTGTCCATTGGTTATGGTTATATGCATGCCTGTAAGTCCTTTGGTTGGTCTCTTACCCACCTCCCTCACCCTCCCCTGCCTTCCCTCTGAGGTTTGACAGGCTGTTCGATGCTTCTGTATAATTGAAACTTCATACCCTTGAGTGGAGGCCAGGGCCGGCCAGGAAGCTCGGTTTCCTCCATCGCCAGGGGCAATCCAAGCCTCCTACTCCCTCCAGCTCTGTGACCACTGCTATTTTTGTTGGGATTTATTTATCTTCTGTAATTGAAAGTTTGTAGCCATGAGCGGATGCCAGGGCTGGCCAGAGCGGGCAGGAAGCTTGACTTCCTCCATTGCTGGGGAAACCCAAGTCTCCTGCTTGCTCCAGCTCCATGGCCACTGCCATATTTGTTGGGTTAATTTGCATACTTGCTCCTGGCTGGCTGGTGGGCGTGGCTTGTGGCCGTAGCAGAGGCACAATCAATTTGCATGTTTCTCTTTTATTAGTGTAGATTCCCGGTTTTCTGGCCTCTATTATTGACATTGAAAAGTCAGTTCTAAGTCTAATTATTATTCTTTTGTTGATAATCTTGTTTTCTTTCTTGCTACTTTTAAGATTTTTTTTTTTGCCTTTGGTATTCTACAATTCTGTAGAATATCGTTTTTACTATTATCTGTTACAAAATTTATTGAACCTCTCAAGTATGAAGATTACTTTTATTCTTTAATATTTACTGAACTGTCTTTTACCTCTTTTTACAAAGGCGTAGACCTTCCTTACACTCTGGTGAGTAAGCCTAAAGCTCACAGAGTCATCAGAGACACTAATATTTTAGAAATTCTTTGCCAGTTTTTCTACTACTTACATATCGTGACATTACAATATCTGTTTTACAATCACAGCACTCAGTTATATTTGGGCATATTTCCCTATCAGTCTTTCCTTAGCCTGCATGTTTATGTTCTGATTTTGTATTTGCTTTGCATTTCTTACTATTAAAATCTATTCTAATTTTTATGGCTACTTTACATTTATTTAAATATCCTATTATGTTTTTCTGATATTAAAGATTTCTACTAGCTTTACATGCTCTGAAAATTTACTCTTAATCGCATCATCCAAACCATTAATTAAATCATTAAATATTGGCTCCTGAACAGACACACATATAGGAATCTATGACTGTACCAGGAAAGCCACTGTTATATTAGCATATTTCCCTGTAATTGCATACTATATATTTAACACAGTGTGATAGTAGTTGCTATGAGAACATTGCCCTTCCCTCAGAAACTTTATAATTTAAAAGACTTTAATGCAACCATTCCATTGTTTATGCTAGCAAAATTTAACCTGAAGCTAAATAAAAAGTGAGAAAGCTTTCTGCAGGAGGTGACTATTAAGCTGTTATGTTCTAAATAAGTCTTATTTTGTTTTAAAAAGTGATATATTATTCTCACCCTAACCATTTTGGCTTAATGGATGGTGCTTCAGCCTTCGAACTGAAGGGTCCCAGGTTTGATTACAGTCAAGGACATGTACCTTGGTTGTGGCCACATCCCTAGTGGGAGTAGTATGCAGGAGGTGGCTGATGGATATTTCTCTCTCATTGATGTTTACAACTCTCTTTATCATTCTCCATTCCTCTCTGTAAAAAATCAATAAAATATATTTTTAAAAAGTGATATATTATCCTGGTAGATAAGTACGTTCTTATTTTAAAATATAGCAACACAAAAAGGAGAAAATAAAAAAAAATATTCTAATGCCACCGTTCAGAGATAATCAGTATATTGAAGTATTCTTACCTCTTTTCTATGCGCAGTAAATATGTTTTTTTCCATAGAGATCCATGTCAGTAAAGTTTATAAAATTGATTTTACCCCTTAATAGGTTATAAGTATTTTTCTAATGTCATCAATGTGTGTGTGTGTGTGTGTGTGTGTGTGTGTGATGTTGACAAGAGTTTGGAAGTAGGGAAGAGGCTTCACAAAGCAAGTCATTCCTGTAACCGTCCTAAGAATAATATAGTAAAAGTCTTATTTTCTAGCTTGATAGCTTTAATCACCCTTTTCTTTATCATACATGAACCTTCTAAGTTACAATTTAAAAGTATATCCATGTTCAAAATGTTTGGATAATATTTGTATAGTATTTAATCTGGCTACCACTTATTGAGGTTCTACTATACCTATATAAAAGAAAGCGAACTGTGTTAGTTCTATATTCTGCTCATTTTGCTTATTTCATTTATAATTTAATTAAAGCTTGTTTAGTTACTAAACAAGCAAAATGTCATTTGGCTAAGCTTACACTTATGATAATAAATATGTCTTTATTATACTAGTTAGTATACATGACTCCTGTTGAGTAATACTACACTATTAACATATTTAAAGGTTTTATTCAAATACAGGCAGTAGGCAGTGTTTTCAAGTAAAGAGTGAATTGAAATGTAGGTCTTTGAAATAATCCTCAGGTGCATTATAACTTTATTAGTGGCACCAGACTTTTAAAAATTAACACACTTATACACACAAATAAAAGTGCTCTCGTCATCAGCCGCTACTCCTAAGTGTACCGTGCTGCATTTTCTTCCCACAATAACCAACGAAATCCCAAGCCTGAGGACCCTTCCCTGGTAAATCTGGACAGAAAATTACATTTAATATTTTTGAGTCTTTATAACTCTTAAGCTTGTAGTTCTGCGTTTTCATATGAAGATTAGATTATACGTCTTAGTCTAGATATCCTCTCCTTCCAACTAGCCAATACCGAGGTAGAAACTAGTATTCTCTCCTTAGGGTAATAGCAAGTACCTCATCTATTCACAGCCAGCACACCTGTCAAATCCCAGAGGCGCTTTGAGAAAACTGGCCTATTTCTTCTGGACAAACTTCAGACTAGTTTAAATTTTGTTTCCCTAAAGTGTGGACAGCGTCATTTTGATCCTTTGATGCACTAACCCAATGTATGCCAGCCAACAGTAATTCATTTTTAAACAAATCATGGTTCTTATTGGTTGCTACAAAATTCCTCAGATCTTCCACAAATGGACGGACTTCACATCATGCATGAATAAAATTTTTATTTCACACTTTCTTAGAAATTACGCATGTTTCCGTAGAAGGGACTGGGGCAGGGGCGAAGAATATGATTCTTTCTGACAGAGCCACATTGTACTTAGAAAGAGTGCTTATATACCATTTCACCTTTGAAAATACCCCGGGTTTACCAGCAGTGTAACATAATACTGTTGTGTGCAGCAGAAAACAGAAGAAGGTAAGCTAATGTGTTTTCTTTTCAGGGTTGGGTAGAAAAGATGTAAAGTGTATAAACTATCATTCTTTGTGACTGCCCTTCAGATCTCAGCTGTGCTTCTTAAAACTCCTGCAGGTACTTAAACCAGACGCTGAGGAACTGGTCTCCAGAAGCTACTGGGACACACTGAGACGGAACACAAGCCAAGCTCTCTTCTCAGACCTCGCAGAGGTATAATTAACCACCTCGACCAGGCCGCTGTCCTATTTGCCATTTTGTGAATCTCCTCCTCGTTTTATTTTAGTCATAATGATGGAATCAAAGATGTATGTTATATTTTTCCTTCCCTCCAGTAAAGCAATGATTTCTTTGTGTAAGTGGTGTAGTATTTGAGTATGTCAGCTGTGCTGGCAGAGGCTGCAAGGTCACCTATATCTACATTAAATCAACTTGCTTGTTGTAGAAAACATGACTTTCCAACTTAATTAAAAGGAAGCATTGCTATTTTAGACGATTTGAAAATGCTGTTTCACAGATTCTTCTCACCTTTTAACTAGCAGTGTTTCATGAAATGATGAAACTTAACTTTGGTAAAAGATAGCTAATTGCTAGAGTTACAGAAGATTTAAACCATTAAATTTCCTGATATCAATAGAGAGTGGCTTCGTGTGGAGTGGTGTGGTAGGAGCAGTCCAGGAAGGGAGAACATTTCCTTTGGACACTGTTTAGTGCCTGGGAAATAAAGGCACACTGACCGTTATTCATGCTGGTTTTGAATTTTATACCTTATTGCTGCACTCAGACTGCTCCCACCACCCGCTCTGATTATGCCGCTGTTCATAAGGATTTGCCATTTAAAAAGATGGGCTGTCTTGTAGATTAAACACTAATTTATGTTTTTTAAATAAATTTTCTTATTGACTTGACAGACAGAAACATCAGTTTGTTGTCCCATTTATTTATGCATTCATTGGTTCATACAAGTTTGTGCCCAGATCAGTGATTGAACCTACAACCTTGAGCCAGTTTTCTATCAGGAAGTTGCTCTAACCAATTGAGCTACCTGGCCAGAAGTTATAGTTTCGATTGAGGTTTTTTTAAGAACTGTTTTTAGAGAGGGCTATCATCTTATCACTAAGGACTTTTCAGTAAATACTAACAGATACCTATATCTCATTAGCTTTTTCTTTGAAAAGTTGGTTTCTCATTTCTTTTTCTAAAGTTTGACTTTTAACAGTTATACCTGGCCCTAACTGATTTGGCTAAGTGGATAGAGCATCTGCCTATGGACTGAAGGGTCCCAGGTTCAATTCCGGTCAAGGACATATACCTTGGTTGTGGGCATATCCCCAGTAGAGAGTATGCAGGAGGCAGCTGATTGATGTTTCTAACTCTCCATCCCTCTCCCTTCCTCTCTGTAAAAAAAAATCAATAAAATATATATATATGTATATATATTTTAAAAATACACCTGCCAAAACCAGTTCGATTCCGGTCAAGGGCATGAACCTTGGTTGCAGGCACATCCGCAGTAGGAGGTGTGCAAGAGGCAGCCAATCGATGTTTCTCATCGATGTTTCTAATTCTCTATCCCTCTTTCTTCCTCTACGTGAAAAAAAAAATCAATAATGTACATATATATATATATATATATATATATATATTAAAAGTTACACCTAATAATATCTAGAGAAGTAAACTGGATTAGGTATAATTTCTGTTATTTATATACAGTGTTACTCAAATAATACCTCTAGACTAGGGCAAACACTTAGAAATAAATGTTGTTTTTTTGTCAGTTGTATTCAGTTTTAAAGTCCCAAAAGAAATAAAAGTTTTCCCCATCTCTAAACTGTGTTTGCTATATCAGTTTAGTGTAATTATGGTGAGAAATTAATCTTTTAAAATTACCTTTTAAATTTGAACTTTTTTAGGCATGAAGTGGTAGTAGACATTCCACTTACAGATAATTTAGAGGTGCTTAGCTTGAATCATCTGTGCAGGCACACAGTGGAAGTGCTTCATTCTGTGATCGTTCTGCAGGCACAAAGCGAAGGCACAACTGTGAGCCTTTACTTTCCAGAGCCTAAAAGTAAGAGCCACTCGGGACACCAGCCAGTGTGACCTCGATTCTAGTCAAGTCAGGTCACTGTTGTCCCTCCCCGTACTAGTCTGTCCACCTCTCAGCCTTCAGCCTATCTTTAATCTCATTTAACTCTTCTAGAAATTCTCAGCTCGACACAACCTGTTCATGAGATGTTGAATTTCATTTATATCCTGGAGGTTTAGTATCAGAAGACCAGGCAGATTTTACATACCCTCAGAGGTGGTAAATGATACGGGTTCCTTTGAGGGTGTTTATCACTCTGGCAGAGAGGTGTGCTGGAGCTGGCTCTTCCTAACTCCTCATCCTGTTACATCTCGTTGGTACCTCAAAAGTGCCCGTGATGGGAGTATCAATACCATAGAAATGGGCAGACACTATCCATTGGGCTTTTTGTCCAGGGGAGCCAGTTTACTAGCACACTGTTAGCTGTGGCCAATCCACACTATCATCATAAGCTGCTAAGTTAATGAATGAATTTATTCAAGCATCATGACAGTAAATGTTCTGGAGAAGAGAAATAAGAAAACAAAACAGGCTATGTTCCCAAGGAAAATAATATTTGTGGATTGTCTGTTACCACCTTCCCACATTAGAGAGGATAACAGCATTAACTATGGTTAAGTTACAACTCATTCTGATTCCTTATAGGTTACTACTGATGCTGATGTAAACTGAATTGTTTATAATATCAGTGTTTTAGGATTCAAATTGGTTCAGAAAGAAAGCTTAGAAATCTGTTTGTATTTCTTTGTTTCTTGTATATTTAAAATGTAAATCTTGAGATAAGCATTTTTCTTCTAACATTGTAGGTAAATTTGAGATTAGCCTCTCAAATTCTTACACCAGAGCTGTTTTCTGTTTCTAACAATAGATGATTTTCAATTATAGTAAAACTATATTATAATGAAAATTTAATATGCCACAGCTCACACTATTTTCTAACCAAAATAATAGATAATATACATTTATGTAAGCTTCTCAAACAACTGTTGAGTACAGTATAAAAACTATTTTGAGTTTTATAGATGAAATTAAAAAAATTTTGTTTGCTTTAAACTTTATTCATCCTTAATAAATTTCAATAGATTATTCAGAACCTCTGCCAATAATCCTCCAGCCCTCTGAGAGAGCTTGATAAGATTACCACATGGGAATCAGTAAAAATATGTTGAAATTATATCCTTAAAACTCTTTTTAATAGTTTGATACTTTTATTTTATGAAAATTTACTCATTTCATTTTTTAGGAAACCATTTAAAGTAAGTTTTCATCAAACAAAGTTAGATAATGGCCTTTCATGTAAATGACCCCCTGGGTTTCTATTGTGGCAGTTTCTTGATTTGTTATGAAAACACCTGAATTTGTTTTAGCTGAACAATGCGCACAGGAATCAAAGGGATGAAGGCTAGTTTCGTCCCAGCCCTCCTGTGATGCACGTTATATAACCCTGCCGGGATCCCGGGACTCCGTGTAGCTTTCAGCTCCCAACAGTGCTCCATTTCACCGAAGGCAGGCACTTTTCACCATTCCCATTTTCTAATTTCTCTCTCCTGTCAGACTCTTACTTCTGCCTCTGTGGCTCTGGATTAGCTGGATAAGTGCAACCTAAGTCTAATAAGATTTTCACGATGAAAGACTGTAAGTGAAGATCTGCCGTGCTCCGCGGGCCTGAGAAAACCTGGCTGAATGAGGTCATTCTTTGAACCTGTGTGAAACAAAGCCATCTTATTCCCGTGGGCCAGGTCCCGAGGCAGAGGACAGCAGGCACTGGAGAGAGCATTCCACGATGATGTTATCTGAGTTAACTAACTCCTGGTCTTTCTGTAACCTCGTTTTAAGGCATCTTTCTTTCAGATCTACATATTATTATTTGTGTAGTTTCAGCAACAACTTGGTAGGGTCCCTCCAGGCTGCTGGCCAGGGCCTCCCTCCCTTCCCCTGGCTTCCCCCTGGTGAAACTCCCAGACGGACGAACTACCGGTCGAGGGGACAATTTGCATACTACACCTTTATTATATAGGAACACTTTAGTTATTCCTGAGGCTGATATCCGCAGAGACTGCCTTCACCGCAGTCACTTAAACCAATAAGGACAAAGTCAGGACTCAAAGCCAGACTCACCACACTGCTGCTGATTTGTGCGGGAAACAGCTTTCTAAAACCCCAGCCTCCTCCTCTGCCCTAGTTTGTCCCTCCCCATTCCACTTTTTCAGCTTCTAGACTCTAGATCAGTGGTTCTCAACCTTCCTAAGGCTGCAACCTCATGTGGTGGTGACCCCCAACCATGAAATTTTGCTACTGTTATGCATCATGATGTGAATATCTGCATTTTCCGATGGTCTTAGGCGACCCCTGTGAAAGGGTCGTTCGACCCCCAAAGGGGTCGCGACCCACAAGTTGAGAACCGCTGCCCTAGATGAATACCTCAACTCCTCATGCTGACTTCTGATTGGCTAGAGCCTTCACTCTTGCTCTCCTTTTAGGCATGCCTTCTCAAATATTTCCTTCTCTTACTAATTTTAGCTGTTCCACGGGTAATAAACTGATGAGACTTGATTATATCCAATCACAGAAAAAGTCTATAATAAACATGAGATATCTCTCCCACCCCCACCCCTAAAGGTGTTATGCTTTTTTTCAAAACATCTTACAACTGCCAATCACAACATTTGTGTATTTCTTTTAAAAGCATATTCTAATTTTATCCTCAGAATTGTTATTATAGATAGGGTTATTCCCATTTTACAGAAAGGGTAGTTGAAGGTCAGAAAGTCAATGAACCCAGGTCATCCAGTTTTAAATCCTGCTCTTCCCATTCCAGCAGTCTGCATCCTCAGCTACTGGTGAAGTAGTAGTCCTTTTTGAGCACTACTCTAAATTACACTCATCTGCCTGAAAAGCTGGCATCACTAATATGCTATATTTAAGAGGTGGTATATGACACCTGGTTTTGGGGCTGTGTTATTTTCCCTCTAGCAATCAGATCTTCAGAGAAGTGGGTTATACTGTAGGGAACTTCTTGATTATTCCAACTCCTGAGAATACTTGGGACTATTTCCCAGCAAACTACGCTGAGAAATAGAGATCTTCTATACCAATTATAAGGAGGTTTATGCTAGAAGTCATTTTGAAAAATTCAAACTAAATTTCTTAAATACAAATGGATTAGATTACTAAGAATTTCAACAATTTTACATCATTTAAAGCTGCAGTTATCTTACACGGAGTTTTTAAAGAGAGAGGCGTAATCAGTGTAGCAGAGAAATCACTTTAGAAAACGTGTCCTGGATTCAAAGTGGGCATGCTGGAGGGAAAAGACCAATCAGGAGAAGAGTCTCTGTAACCCATACTCGTCTTTAGAAAAGAATAATATTTGGTTTAGGGAGAAATTAAATAAAGATCCTCTACTAATAAATGTTATGTAGGATAAAATAGCTATCTTCTTGAAAGAGCACTATAAAGAAACAAAGGTTACCAAAATTTAGAGTGTGGAAGAAGAGAAAAGGACTGATCCTTTGTAAAAGAGTATATGCTTTCTATTTCCTATGTGTGTGTTTTTTATGGAGTACGTATTATCAGGGTTCTGGCTGAGAAGTAATATATTTCAAATGTCCCTTTTAATAGAGAAAATGGTAGTTATTATATAACTCTTAATTTGCAGGATAATATATGGGAAAAGTACTTACAATTACATAAAATTTATCATTTTTTACCTGAATTTCTAAGATAGGTATGAGTTAATGGCCAAACAAAGAAAGAAGGAACTGGAACAGAAGTGGAAAGTGAGAGGAATGGAGGGAGGGTGGAAAGGAGAAGGGAGGGAAGGAAGCAAGGGAAAGTAAGGAAAAACCTATAAGGCTACATAAAAGGAAATAATGAAGAATTTCCATGAGCCATTGAACTTTATAAGGACTATATAATTAAGCTATTTTAAGAATATACTTGTTGGAGCTTGGTTTATCAAGTTGAATGAGAAAGGAAATACCCTCCGGAATTTTTCAAAAAATGTAAGACTTTTCTTTGAAAAAACTGTAGGTGATATAAATTTCAAAGTATTCCTACTGTGGTTTCTCTTTCAAATTATAGTATCTTCTACTTAAATTACCATAAATATGGAATACGTAAAAAAAATATTATGGCTTAAGTTCTTTGTAAAGCTTGAGACCATTTCTTTGTCAGCTTCATATGTTCAATACATCTAAAGAGTTTACCTATTTTGAACATCCTAATAAAAAGGGATTTTCAGGTTGATTAAGAAAATTCTATAAATTACTTAAGTAAAAATAAAATATTTAGATGATTACTAAAAGAGTTCAACTATTTTAGATAATTTAAAATACAGGTACCTTTTTTGCATAATTTGAGTTAGGAAACTTCCTCAAATATATAATCATATCTTTAACATTTTTTGTTCCTATTTCCATTTTCTAATTTTGAACTTCATTTTAACTGTAATGGCATTTATTAATATAGCCTTACACTTTTCATTCTAATTTTAATATATTTATCTCCTGGATATTTATATGTTGATAAGATTCTTTGAGAGTTATTGGGTATCTTTATTCTGTTTGCTCATTGCATCTAACCTTTAAATTGTGTTTGTTTGTTTTTAAGCGTGCTGATGACATCATGAGTTTGGTAACAGATACCACACTTCTTGTACACTTTTTTGGAAAGAAAGGAAAAGCTGAGCTCAACTTTGAAGATTTTTATAGGTGAGTTTAATTTTTATATTTGTGTTGAAAAACTTAACATGCTAAAGTCAGAGACATCTAATGCAGTGAAACCTTTTCTCTGCTTTCATCTTAACTGGAGGTGCCATGTCTTCCACTTCCATCAGTACCTTTATTCCAGCGGTTTTATTGATAAGAATGATAGGAAATTACTGAATAATAAAAACTGCGTGCACATCTGGATTGTTACTTCCTGTACATGCAGAAGTACAAGACAGCACACATTAGCGCGCCTCCTCACTGCCCTGCCCGGTTTTTGTTACCCCGTTTTACTGCTGAGGGAGCCCCAGCCCCCCGAGAGGCTGATGCCACCTGTGACCCCCCACACTCTTCACTTATCTTATTCATTCTCCACACATTCTTGTCTTAGATTCATGGATAACCTCCAAACCGAAGTTTTAGAAATAGAGTTCCTTTCCTACTCTAATGGAATGAATACCATCAGTGAAGAAGATTTTGCTCATATTCTTTTACGATACACAAATGTGGAAAATACGTCCGTATTTTTGGAAAATGTGCGTTACAATATAGCTGAAGAAAAGGTATTTAATCCCCTATTTTTACTTGTTACACGTATTAGTCTATTGTAATTATATCAGTCTATAAATATGTTGTCCTTTGTTAGTTCTTTTGCTCTGTGAACGAGTAGATACTTTGGATATTTTTTTCCTTTGTGTCCCAAGTTTTCTGGCTAAATTTTAAAAAAGGCTTAATTTAAAATTCTGGGTAGGTATTCATATTTTTCTTAGGTATGCTAAAAACCCGTAAGGTTGTTAACAGTTGTTTTATTCAACCTACAAATATCATTTTTCAAGAGAATTCTGCTGAACTATATACTTTAACTACTATATAAACATTACCTCGTACAAAGCAGTTTATATTGCCATCAGTCACACTTGATTCATTTCTGCAACATCCTTAGTAAAAGGTCATTTGAAGACGGCCATTGGTGAGTGAATGATCTTATCAGCAGTTGAAGAGAGGTTTTTCAAAGAGTTTGGATGGCATGAATGGTTAAGGACCTGGAACAACTGATTGTCTATTTGCTTAGCAGCAAGTGTTTTGTCAGCGACTGTGCAGTTGTGCATTACCTAGTGGTATTTGAATGCATCTTTGCAACCAAATAGAACTGGTGTTACAAGCACCCCTTCAAGCGCGGGATGTTTTGGATATATCGCCTTTTATTTGTGTTTGTAGAAGGATCAAGGTAATCTCTCCAAGAAAGACTTGCAAATAGTTTGACATTGTTTAAAATGGATGCCTGGTGACAGTGCTAACAATTCTCCAGGAGAAAAAAAAGGACTTGATGTATTTGGCCATTAGTTTTACATAATCTCTCATGAGGGGTCTTTGATCAGTTTTACATGCTAAACTGATTTTTTTTTTGATTCATAGACACTTCCCTAAAAATAAATATTGAAATTATACTATGTCAAATTTAGTAGGGCATTTTTAGGGTCTGAAAGAGCCCTGCAGTGCTGAGGAAGGTAAGGGAAACCTGATCCTGGTTTGGGCCCTTTCACATTGCTGCTGACCAGTAAATGGTATCTTTGAAAACAAAACAAATAACAATAAAAACAAAACAGTGAATCTCTCCAATGGTGTCCCAAATTTGATGATCAAAACCCTTTGAGAGTGCTAGGTAGTGAACTCTAATATAATGAAAATTTTTCCAATGGGGAAACAATCCCGGGATGTCAGAACCTGAAAGCATCTTAAAACAATCACCTATTCAACCCCCTCCTTGTACAGTCAAGAAAACCAACGCTCCAACTGGTGAGGGCGCTTGCTGGTGAGGGAGGAATTAACAGTAGAGATGTTATGATGTCCCATCTCGTGGCTGAACAATCTGCCTGAACAATCACTGCACCAGGCCTCTAGTATTGTATATATTGATACACTTGATGGTGTCCCCACATTCCTCAGACTCTGCATTTTTCTTCATTCTTTTTTCTTTCTGCTCTTCAGATTGAATAATTTCAATTGCTTGTCTTTAAGGTCACTGTCTCTTTCTTCTACCCGCTCAAATCTACTTTTGAACCTCTATAGTAGTTTTTTCCTTTCTGTTAGTTATATTTTGCAGCCCCAGAATTTTTTTTTTTTTTTTTTGGTTTCTTGTTTTACAATTTCTGTTTCATTATTTTGTTAATACATAGTTTTCCTGATTTCCTTTAGTTCTTTGCTCATGGTTTCCTTTAGCTCTTTTGAGCATGTTTAAGACCATTTGTACAAAGTCTTTTTCTTTTCAGTCCAGTGTCTGAGCTTCCTCAGGGATGGTTTCTGTTGACTTACTTTTTCTAATTCTTTACACTCATTGTAATTTTTGCTAAAAACAAAAAATTGAATTTTATAATGCAATAATTCTGGAAATCAGATTCTCTCCCACAGTTCATTTGTATTCTTTGTCATGTAGAGTTGCTAATAATTATGTTCCACTGTCTTAGTGGTTAGCCAGAAAACTGATATAAATTTTCTTAAGTGCCCAGAGCCAGGAAGAAAATAATACTCTCCCTGACAGTATTGGCATTTACTAGAGTATATTTACATTTTGCTCAAAAATATCCCACCCTCCTGTTTTCCACTTTTACCAGCAATTATCATGTCACCCGAGACAGAGACTGTTGCTGTGGCATCTGGTCGCAGCGTACACTGACTCAGAGCCAGAGCAGTGACCAGTTTCCCTGGCAACAAGCTCTCCGCAGCAGGACTAACCCCTGCGGGCTCCATCTCCTTAATTGATGCGAATGGTCCTCTCTGGAAGACATGACAGGTGGGACTGGGCCACAAAGCCAGATTCAGGTTGGGAATAGCCGACCCTGAATGTAAGAAAAAAGAGAAAGAGAAAAATGTGAAGAGAAAAGACAGTGAGGATTCGCCTTGCAAATAAAGAGGGATCGTAATTAAAGTGGGAATACTGTATATAAAACCTTGTCCTTATTTTGAAAATAAATATTATTTGGATAATAAACCACTTAATCAGTATTTGGCTTGCATGAGAATAGACTCTTCTGGATCTTTCTCTGGCTTCCCCGTGCAGCCTTGTTAGTATGCCCCCCCCAACCCCCTACATTCAGGTCAGAATTGGTTATGCCTAAGCCATTGGCCCTCCGCTCTTTCGGTTACTTTTTCTTTCAATCACGCTAATTTACTGAGTAGAACACATCAATTAAATGCAACTCTTGATGCCCACATTTGTGTTATCTGAAATATGTGGCACTTATTTTAAATAACTTTCCTGTTAAGTCAAGTAGTAGTCGTGGCAATAGTAGTGGCAATAAATGTAAATGACACTCCAGAGTACTGTCCCTGACCCACACCAAGCCCTGCACCAGGCCTCCCAGCGCTGTATTACAGTCACTGCTTCCTCCCGCTGTGCTGGCCGTGCGCTTTCGCAGGAGCAAGTGAAAATACACCGCTGTCGGCTTGTTTTCACTGTCACTCTAAAGATCTCGATGGCCATCAGACAACGTTAAATTACATTTAATGAATATATGTACGGTGGAAACTTTGTTATAGGTGTCTATTTAAAACTCTTCATTTCCCTCCATCATCCTATTTATTTTCAGGGTTTAAAAAATTCAGGCCTGCAATGCAGTTTTCAGAATTGAAGCTTTCCTATCCCATTTTGATTGTAACAATTTTCTGGAACTTTGTGCTGATATGAGAATATTTTAAAGATATTTTCAACTAACATTCCTAATGGTTGCAACACTGCTGAGTGAATGTTACATTCCACCTGGAGAAAGGTTTCAGGATGTGCCCTAGAAATGTCCACTTGCAAAATATATTGCACATGCTTAGTCTGTTTCTTTCTTGTAAGTGTAGGTACGGATTTTAATAAACTTGACCACACTAAAATCTATTTACATATATTCTCTCAATATAGGGCATCACATTTGATGAATTCAGGTCATTTTTCCAGTTTTTGAACAACCTAGAAGATTTTGCAATAGCCTTGAATATGTATAACTTTGCAAGTCGTTCTATAGGGCAAGGTAAGTAATAATCTTTCACATAAAAAAAGTAAGAAATAACCCTGCATTGTTTCTAGGCACTTTGACAGCAAATTAATTAGATATAATAGCATATTAGCTATCAGTTACCTGAAAATGTGTTGTGTTCTTCAATTGCAAATTTGTTTTCCCTAAGGGGAGTTTAGGGAAATAGACTAACTATCTGTAGATGCAATATACAGATGATGTATTATAGAATTATACATCTAAAACCTATATAATTTTATTAACCAGTGTCACCCCAGTAAGTTCAATCAATCAATAAAAATGTTATTGCTCTTCATTTCTTACTATGGAGGAAAGCTATTGATGTTTGTAAAAGTTCAAAGAGGCCAAGAGACCGGTTTGGCTCAGTGGATAGAGCGTTGGCCTGCGGACTGAAAGGTCCCAGGTTCGATTCCGGTCAGGGGCATGTACTTTGCTTGCGGGCACATCTCCACTGTGGGGCGTGCAGGAGGCGGCTGATTGATGTCTCTTTCATCGATGTTTCTGACTTTCTGTCTCTCTCCCTTCCTATCTGTAAAAAATCAATAAAATATATATATAAAAAAAAAGTTCAAAGAGGAAAGACAGCTCATGCCTGCTTGGTAACGTTGCAGGTTGTGTGTCTTATAGAAGAGCCAGCTAATGGTGCCTCAGCCATCATCACAGGATGATGCCTCTCACCCACAATCCCTGAGGCTGCTTCCGAATGGACAGTTACTCTTTCACTTTGTGGAACTGGGAAGTGGAAAAAATCGATTGTGTACACTTGCAGGTGCTAGGAATATACTATCTGTCTCTTTACTTTCTGATGTCGCTACTAGCACCTTAGTTCAGGTTATTATTTCCTCTGAAAAGGATCTGGTGTTCCTGCGATACCCACATCTCTCTCTGATATTTCCTAGAAAATGCACAGAAAAATCTCTCGAAAACACAGCTGAGCCTCTCTCCCACACGCCTGCGTGGAAAATGCCTTAGTTCCCCGCTGCCTGTTCCAGAATATTCAGAGTCCCCGCACAGAGTGCTCCAGCTCTCTCTGTCCGGGCTGCTCCTTGTTCTCTGAACGGGCTTTATTCCCTCCTGCCCCTCCGTGCCCTGTGCGTGTCCTCTCATCTGCCTTTTCTCTCATCCCCACAAGCTGGAATCTTCTCTCCTCGGGGCTCTGCTCAGATACAGAATCGCAGCTTTTCCTAATCACCGCTCTTCTCTCTCTCCCCTCCTCCACGCCACAGACAGAGTAATCACTAGCTTCCACATTCTCAGAGTGCTGTGTGGGTACTTTTGTGCGGTCCTGTGTATGGTTACTTGGGCAGATGTCTCATCTCCCATTGGGACTGTAAGAGAACTCACCATCTTAATAACCTCCCGAGTATCTGTCACTGATAGAAGTGCTCATTAAACATTCATGGACTATGAATGCATTATTAAACTAAAATAGTTTGGTCCTTTAAATTAAAACTATAAAAGTTGGATTAAAAAAGATGTGGTACTTTTACACTGTGGAATACTATACAGCTGTAAAAAAGAAGGTCTCTTACCCTTTGAGACAACATGGGGGGACCTGGAGAGCATTATGCTAAGCAAAGTAAGCCAATCAGAGGACGACTAGTATCACCTGATCTCACTCACACATGGAATCTTATGAACAGAATAAAATGATGAACAGAATAGATCTAGAGACATAGAAGCATGGAGCAGACTGACGAATCTCAGAGGGGAGGTGGGGGTAGGGCTGGGGATAGCAGTGGGTGGGATAAGATAAGCCAAAGAATTCACATGCATAACCCACGGACACGGACAATAGTGTGGTGAAGGCCTGTGGGAGGGGGTGGGGGGCAGGCAGAGAGGAGAGAGGGTCAATAGTGGGGAGAGAGACATCTAATACTTTCAATAATAAAAATAAATTTTTAAAACTACCAAAAGTTTTTGTTTCCTAAAAGATCGTATGATTGATGGAAAGTCATGTTACATAAGATCATGACTCATCTTTTTTTAAAAAAAGTATTTTATAACCTTGTTAGTAATTAATGCAGATTATAAAAAATAATAACGGCTTACTCCTTTTCTGTAACATTTATCTAGATGAGTTTAAGCGTGCCGTCTATGTGGCTACCGGTCTCAAACTTTCACCACATTTAGTGAACACCGTCTTCAAGATTTTTGATGTTGACAAAGATGATCAATTAAGTTATAAAGAATTTATTGGAATTATGAAAGACAGACTCCATAGAGGATTCCGGGTAAACCTATACATTTCAAACCTATTGATATTATTTTTTAAAACTGAAAGGGGAAAAATCCACCTACGTTTTAGAAACAATTTGTATACATTTTTCAAGATACAAACATAAAATTTTATACTTGAAAAGAAAAATATAAGGCCCCACTTACTTTCAGAAACAATTTGAAGTGATAAAATACAATGCTTTTTTTAATATAAAATCAGTTTGACTATTAATAACTTAATTTCATAATCAAGTAATTCAATGTCTTCATCCCAATTTGTGGGAGCAAATGTGGCCAAATATTTTTTATTCATCTACACACTTGCTATCAAACTTGGTAGTATACAAAGGAATATCACTGTTTCTCATTTTATATGGTGCAGCTTCCCACTAGGCAGCTGAGATGCTTATTTAAGTCACTGTATATTCAGCACTTTTAACATAGAAAATAAAGTAAAAACATTTTTTATCTGTTGAACCATTCTTCCTGCTAACATTTTACACTGTAAAATAGTATGAAAAATTCAGTGATTTTATTCTCAAGTATGTTTTAAAGAATGAAATATAGCATGAACAATAACTGTTTATACATGTAGCATATTTGCAGATGGTGCCAAAAATGGGGAAAAGAAAAAAATATATTTATATTGACAGCTAGAATATGCAGCTATCCCTCTTTGATAAGAATGCCCCTAATTATTATACACTTAAAAAGAGAAAAGGTTATATATACAATAAAATCAAGATTCATCATAGACAGTGTTTTTAAACAGTTTTAATGATTTTTTAAAATCCAAGCTGTCTTGGTAAGGATACTATGTACTTAACTGCCACCTAGCGGCCAGCTATTAACATTTGAAATTATGGCAAAAGTACTTGAAAGAGCACATATTGAAAATAATTTATTCTTCCTCAGAAATTTTAGAGTAGCGATATCAAATTAAAATATAAACTATGCTATCAACCTCTGATGCTGCATTTTTCTCTCTGATGTTGTGTGATTTTATTTTTTGCTTTATTTATTGCATATTTGTGGCCCCATAACATTTCATTGACTTTTACATTTTTTAATCCTCTGTTCCACAGGGTTATAAAACAGTTCAGAAGTATCCCACTTTCAAATCCTGTCTGAAGAAGGAACTGCATAGCAGATAAGTATGTTAGCTTCTCTGTCTAAAATTATTCAGTAACAATAAAGGAAGGGTCATGATTTATTTTTCTGCTGTGACATTTAGGAAATAACTAAGAGAAATACCTTTTATTTTTAATTTTTAGGTCACGAATTCAAACCTAGAATTACTCTGTTAATGATTTCATTTTAGTGACTTTATTTTATTTATTAATTCAGTTTATGAATTCATCATAATAACAAAGAACTGCTTTGCCTCTATTAAGTTGTGAAATAAACTGGATTTAAATACTCATCCGATTGGAATTCTTTTGGAATGTCTTGATTGAAAATGATACTGTTTAACCTGCAACTTTGTATCTGAGTAGACACAAAATAATAACTTCATATTCTACTTTTATAATGTAGAATCATTAACATCTAAGGAGTATTTTTTAGGATGATGATTCCCAATGTCTGCTAAATGACAGCTAATTTTTGTAGTGTTATGTTAGATGCTTGGCACTAGTGTAGGTGTTCTTCCACGTGCAGACTCTTATTTAAACCCCACAGATACCCCATTTAACAGCTGGAAAATATAGAGGCCTAATGACTCATTTGCCAAGATGACATGCACTAATAAGTCACCAACTCGGGTTTGAACCTCATTCTGTCTCATGGCAAAGTCATCTTATTTATTATTTTCTAAACTATCTCTGTAGAATGCTATAGGTGAGGGAGGTACAGGAGGTTCATTCAGTTTATTTCAACCCCAAGAAATGTCTCGTACTTGTTACTGATCCCCAAAATAAGGGGTTTGTTTTTTCTTTCTATAAGTCATCTGTACCTATAAAATTTTGGTCAATTATGGATTCCCATTAGGTAGGTCTTTAATTGCAAAAATATGTTTATTACTGTTTTTCTCAAGCTGGAAATATTTATGTTTGTTATAGCAGTATTACCAAAATTGTTCCAAGTGATATCAATGCATATTATTTTTAAAAGTTTCATCAAATAAGTTAGAGAAATACAATAAACATAGTTAAATAGGTTCCTTCCTCCTTAGAACTTATGGAATCCTATGCATTTGTGTCTCTAAAAGAAAATGGCAGTATTCTGTATTTTGCAAAGTATCTTTGAGGCCTAATGTTTTATGGAAGCCATCTTGGGAAATGCTGCTCTAAACTGTTTAGGGGCAAGTAGGCTAATCATTCATCTGAGGTGTAACTGTTAAGCCTGAGCTAACAAACCCACTTCCTAATCTCCGTTTTAAAGAACTTGAAACCGCCCTGTAAGAACTTAAACTGAACATAAAACGTAGGGCCATACCATTTGTATGTTCATATAGGTAGTGTACTCAGCTAATTTGTCACAGTGTCACTCTGACACTATTGACTCTATGCTATAGTTCATAGAACCATAGATAAAAAGGGCTACATTTTTTCTAGACCTTGAAAGGACTGAGGACTAGACAGGTTACTAAACAAAACACTGAGCTTTCCAGTTAAAGGAAATGTTTTAGGTTAAGTCTTTTGATCCTTGTATTTTCTGTTCGGTGTTTTTATTATGTGCCTTACTGTTTCATATTATTATCATATTTTATTAATGTCATCACTTCTGTATTTCATGCTAAATATTGCTTATATTTTTTAATTAGGTACTTGGAAAGCAAAGTTTAAAGAATTTATCTACATAACAAATACAAGAAGCAGTAATTTCAGAGAACAGAAGGTCAGAACTTGCAGAAATGAAGGAAAAGGTGAAATGCTAATTATATTTTTTCTTGAACTGAATTCTTGAACATAAGACAGATAAAATTCATCTTCTTACTAACTACAAATGCTGTATGTTATCAGGCTAAGCTTTTGCCTTGATTTACTGAACTTTGCACTTTTTCATTCCTTTCAGAAGTACATAGATACTTCCACTGACTATAAGAATGTATTTTAAATATTTTTACATTACAAATTTGCCTAACTTCAAAGTAATGTATGGCTCCTGGAATCTAGATCACTTAACAATGAACAATGACATATTTTCTTTGGTTTTATTTTAAAATAAACTGTGAACTTATTTTAAGAAAATGAATATTCCTTAAGATTTAGCTTAGAGCCTTAGAATTGTTGATAAATCCCTATTATTTATCTGATGTTCAGTTACATTGAAAGTGTTCTGAAAAGCAAATAGAAATTAAAATACTATACAATATGATGATTTACACTGTACTTTTATCTGTTAAAACTACTAACTTAACAAAGTATTGTTTGAGTCATATAAAGTTTTTTTGAAGTTCTTGTTCATTTATCAAAGTCAACAGAATGAATGTCTAGTGTTTTTTTTTTTTTATGTATACAGTAAAAAAATTTTAAATGTAGGGTTTTTTTCCTCAAAAAAAAGTCCTACATTGGTGGTAGAATAGTGGTCGCTGTAGCATTAGTCACGGTCACTGTCATTACTGTTTTAACATAAAGCTGCTCCTGATTACAGATGGTGTACATTAATTGCACTAGTAAAAACCTTATCTTTTTTCTTTTTTATTATCTTAAGTTTTACATATGTCTCCCTTTTCCCCAATTGACCCCCCACCCCAACCCTTCCCACCCCGGGCAAGCCCCACCGCCCCAGAGTCTG